>JASDQU010333131.1:755-12770 GCA_032191745.1 Picea mariana
ACACATCCAAATCCATACAAGGTATTGTGGTTGCATAAAGTACATCAAGTCATGGTAAGTCAACAATGCCAAGTTGAATTTAAAATATGTGGTTACAAACATGAAATATTGTGTGATGTAATTCCTATGGTTGTCTATCATATTTTATTGGGGAGGACGTGGCAGTATGACCGGAAGGTTATTCATGATGGAAGGAAGAATACCTATACAATAGAGAACAATGGTAGAACACATATGTTGTTACCCATAGAAAAGAGAGATCAAAAGACAAAAGCTAGTTCAAACATACTTCTCATGAGTGGGAAGGAGCTCTTGAATGAATTCAAGAAGGAGAAAGAAATGCAATTTGTTGTAGTGAGGAATCCTAGAGTTATCCTTAGGAATACTTCTGTAGAAGAATTACATATAGGAATTCAGGAACTGTTAGAAAAATTTGTTGATATAGTCGTGGATGAATTACCACACTCATTGCCACCCATTAGGAGCATAATCCATCATATTGACCTTATTCCAGGAGCTATTTTACCAAACAAAGCATCTTATAGGTTGACACCTAGAGAGAATGAGGAGGTCAAGAATCAATTCCAGGAGTTGTTGGATAAAGAGTTAGTCAGGGAAATCCTAAGCCCATGTCCAGTACGAACTGTATTAAGTCCAAAAAAGGATGGAGGATGGAGAATGTGTAAGGATTCTCAAGCCATCAACAAGATAACAATTAGATACAGATTCCCTTTACCAAGGATGGATGATTTGATGGATTGTTTGAGTGGCGCAAGCTACTTTTCAAGGATAGACTTGAAGAGTGGGTATCATAAAATAAGGATGAGAGAGGGAGATGAATGGAAAACAACATTCAAGACAAACGAAGGACTATTTGAATGGTTGGTCATGCCGTTTGGATTGACAAATGCACCAAGAACATTTATGAGGTTAATGAATGAAGTGTTGAAAGACTTCATAGGCGAATTTGTCATAGTATATTTGGATGACAAACTAATATTCAACAAGATGAAGGAAGAACACTTAAGACATTTGACCTTAGTGATGGAAAGGTTGTAACAAGAGAAATTGATGATAAATCTGAAGAAGAGTTCTTTTATCAAGAAGGAGCTCATATATTTGGGTTTCATAATCTATTCAAATGAATTGAATATGGACCCCAAAAAAGTGAGAGTGATCAGATAATGGTTGTCACCATGAAGCATATCCGAAGTAAGAAGTTTTCATGGGTTAGCAAGATTTTATAGGAAATTTATCAGAATTTTCAGTGGCATGTGTGCACCCATGCTATACACTGTGAAGAAGAAGCAAAAGTCCTTCAGTTGGATAGAGGAAGCTAAAAAAAGTTTCAAAGTGTTGAAAGAAAAGATCAAAGAACAACCAATTCTGGTCTTACCAGATTTTGGAAAAACATTTCAGGTGAGATGTGACACAAGTGGATTAGCTGTTGGAGCAGTCTTGAGTCAGGACAATAGGCTAGTTGCTTATCTCAGTGAGAAACTGAATGACGCCAAGCAAAAGTATTCCATGTATGACAAGGAATTTTATGTAGTTATTCAGGCTTTGAAAAAATGTAGACATTATCTAATCCCTAAGGAATTTGTCTTATAAAGTGATAATCATGCTTTGCAATTTATTACTAGGTAAGAAAAGTTGAATCATAAACATGCAAAATGGGTTGAATTTATGTAGAATTTTACTTTTTTTATTAAACACATTGTTGGAACTGCTAACAAGGTCGCAGATGATTTGAGCAGGAGGAGTTTGATTGTACAGGAATTCCAAGTGTAGACCTCAAGGTTTGAACACCTCAAGGAGATGTATAAAGAAGATGTAGATTTTAAGGAAGCTTATGAGGCATGCAAGAATCCTTTGTTGGGAGACATAAGCCCATGGACTAAATATTTGATCCAGGATGGATTACTATTCAAGGGAAGCCAATTATGCATTCTGAAATGCTCAATGAGATACAATCTACTGAAAGAGAAACACAATGGAGGTTTAGCTGGACATTTTAGTCACGATAAGACATTTGCACAACTGAACAATTCGTATTATAGGTCGAGTATGAGAGAAGAAGTGAAAACGTTTGTGAACAAATGTAGAATTTGTCAATATGAAAAAGAAATACAACAAAACACTGGTTTGTATCAGCCATTACCAATTCCATAAAGGCCATGGGATGCAATCAGTATGGATCTTATTTTGGGATTGCCTAAACCTCAAAAAGGGATTGATTCCATATTTGTTGTGGTGGACAGATTCTTTAAAATGGAACATTTCATACCATGCCAGAAGACAATCAATCCCACACACATCACAATTTTTTTTTCCAGAGAAGTAGTAAAACTACATGGATTGTCGAGGAGCATAGTTTCAGAAAGGGACACCAAATTTGTAGGAAACTTTTGGAGGAATCTATGGAAGAGACTAGGGATGAAATTATCCTGCATTTTAGCATATCTCCTCAAACAGATGGACACATTGAAGTAGTAAACAAAAGTCTCAGAAACTTATTGAGAAGCTTAGTCACTAAGAAAGGTCGACAATGGGATTAGATTCTGGCACAAGCATAATTTGTATACAATAATTTAGTGAATAGGAGCATAGGAAAAATTCCATTTGAAATTTTGTATGGTGTATAGCCAAGAGGGGTTACAGAGTTGAGAGATTTAAATCAAGATGAGTTTAAAAGTGCCAGAGCATAGGATTTTGCAAGAGAAATGCAAAAACTCCATGACAGAGTCAGAGAGAAGCTACAAGACAACAATCAGAAATACAAGAGAAGAATTGATCAAAAGAGAAGAGAATTTCAATTCAAAGTTGCATATGAAGTTTTATCTCATTTGAGAAAAGAAAGGTTTCCAAGGGGAACGTATAACAAATTGAAGATGAAAAATATAGGACCATGCAGGATTCTCAGAAAATTCACAACCAATGCTTATGAGATTGAGTTGCCAGATAATGTTGGGATATCATCAATATTCAATGTTGCAGACCTATATCCTTATAGGAGAGATGAAGCAGGAGAATCAGATGATCAGAAAGAAATTCAATGGGAAGAGAAATTGCCCAGAGCAGAAAAACCTCATATGGAGAAAATTATTGAACAAAGGGATGGAAATAAAACTAGGAGAAAGACATATCCTGAATATTTGGTGAAGTGAAAAGATGATCCAATAGAAGATGGAAGTTGGTTCAAAGGACCTGATATTTTGAAGCATGGAAAGACAATGCAGGAGCTCATGGACATGAGTCCATGCAATTTTTTAATCAGAGGAGTATGATGCAGGAGCATCACCTTCAAAGCAAACATCACATGTGTGGAGGTAGACGAATGACATCTTAGTAATGACAGAGTTTAAAATCAAGCATTTAACTCAGAATTTAATAGGGTGTTGTGATATTTTTGTAGACAACAATTTAAAAAGTAACTTGTTTGTAAAGTCTTGAAGGACAGTAAGAAATTGCAGATATGGAGTGTCGATTCTATATGGCAATAACTAGTAGTTACTGTAATAGGATAGAGTAGGTAATAGCTTTGAATTTGAAATGTTAGATTTCAAAATAGGACAAGAGAGCTCATGGAGTAGTCCTTAGATAGTTTTTCAGTATTGTATTGTAACATATAGAAAAAAAAAAGATAGAATAGAGAGACTAGTAGAGTAGAGTAGAGTAGCATAAACACTATGTATTTTGATTTTCATGAATGAATAGAACAGACAGAAATTGTCCCAAATCCTTGGAATGTGTTCATTTCATGTTTGATTGAATGAATATTATTCTGTGTTGTATGATTTTTTCCAATTCGTTCATGTATTATTGTTCAAGAGATTAATTGTACGAGTTTGTGATGAAGCTGGTTGAGTTTCAATCATTTCTCTTCTAATACTTGTATGCAAGGTGTGCATCTCGAATGCAAGGAGTGTGTCGACTGAGTCTTAGATTGACTCAGAGAATTTCAAAGAGAATCAGAAAAACTCATACTAGGTGCAAGGTGTGCACAACATCAAGAAACCAACAAGCTTCGAAGGACCAGTGCAAAAGAACGCCAGGTGGGCGAGAAGAATTTTCTTTTGAAGAAAATTCTTCGAACTGAGTTATTCAAAATCATGAGAACACAAGGTGTGCATGGGATATTGAAATCCTTTTAAGGATAGATTCTCAGAAGGGATAACATTTTTCACAAGTGTTGAGGAAATCTAGAGGCAGATTCGTCGGGAGAACAAAGGTTGGGAACCTTTGAAAATAGATAAATCTTCCAGGTGAAGAGATATCAGGAGCCCAGAAGGAGGAGCAACAATAACCGCCTAATTGGTTATGGAGAAGAACCTAGACCATTAGATCTACATCTAGGTAGAGGAGGAATGAGAAAAGTGAAATCAGATCTCAACCATCAGATCTGAACACATGGAAGTACAGTCATTGGATCCAAAGGAACGTGCATGAGTTTTAAATCTTTGGAGTTGCATAGGAGAGAGAGTTTTTCAAAGTCATGAAATCCCAACATCATCAGAACCATCCAACGAAAGGGATGCGTGGCGAAAGATCAGTATTTCGATGACTCACGACTCAAAGAAGTCAAAGGGTAAATTTGTGAAGCTCGAGAAATGTGAAATCACGAGAAGATCCCAACCGCTGATTGAGGAGAGATATGGACCGTTAATTGTCCAAGGAAAATTTCATCATTTTAGGGATCAAGAGAATGGAGGTGTAGAGTCTTTCGACTCTGTGATATGCAAAATCATGATACACAAAATCCTGATGAGATCTGGACCATTAGATCTAGAGGAGCATGGGTGGTCAGATATTGTGAGCTCATAAAGAATCAAGTTTGAGACTTGAAACTCCCGAAACACAGAGAGACGAAGAGACATGAGTCATTGATCTGGGAGGAAACACTTGTCAATAGATCTCGTACTCCGAGGAAAAGCCAAAGTGGATTTCCAGTTTGAGAATTGAGATCGTCGAACTACAAAGACCTGAAGTCCTAGAATAATATCTGGACCATTGGACTTAGAGTAGACATAGTGCAAATATGTTAAATCTGAGTAAAATTCCAAAGAAACCCTCGATCGTTGGATCAGGAGGGACACACAATAGTGGATCTTAGACTCTGGGTGAAATTCATTGAGAAAGAGGGGTTTGAGATTTTAAATCTCAGAAGTCCGAAGCCCCGGAAGAAATCTCGATCGTCGATCGAGAAGGAGTCGTTGGACCATTGATCTAGGCTGAAAGGTAAAGCACCCAGGTGAAGGGCATTGGTCAAAAGGATAAGTGTCTGAATATTGCTTACTCTAGAAGAGTGAGGTATGGAAGGAAGCTGAGTTTGAGATTTCAAAATCCCGGAGTCTCGAACTGTGAAGAGAACCTCCACCATTGATTCAAAGAGATTTGATCTGGTCCATAGGTAAGAAGGGCGTAGATCTGAACGTTGATTTGGATGTTATCGTCAATATCGTGAGATCAACGATCTCATGTCATTGCAGGGCCATAATTTGTGAGGAGGTTAAGGAATCGAAGGTGGGCCGTAATTTGAACTGTGGTTTCTCCAAGGGAACATGTGAAGGTCGTACGAGTATTGCGTGCCCAAAAGTGGGTTAACTCCAGAACGCTTATGACCACAACTAAAATCACATGGTCATAGCCCCATGTCATATCAGGTGAGGGCATATTCTAAAGGGAGTTAACAACAACATTTTGATTTTTCTCACAGAGCGAAAGGGGAAGATCGTGGGTTGTTGTCAGACATGCACCAAGAAGCCAAGGGGGCCTATGTTTTAGATACAGAGGGGGAACTTTAAGGTTCCCTAGAGTCTTTTGACTCGATAATAGTAGATCCAAGACTGGGGGGTTGTGCATCCCTACATGGGAGTAGGGGGGCTGCATCACAAAGTCATTTCTAAAATTATTGCTACAAGGATTAAAACAAAGTTAGCAGATTGTATATCACATGAGCAGTTTGGATTTTTAAGGGAATGATTAATCCTCGATGGTGTTGGCATAACACAAGAATGCTTACACTCTACTAAGACAAAGAAACTAAGCACCATTCTTCTCAAGATGTATCTGAAAAAAACTTATGATAAGGTAAGCTAGTAATTTCTCAAGCTCTTGTTAACTCATATTGGATTAAATTGGGAGATTTACCAATGGATCATGTCTTGTATTACCTCAGTAAACATGGAAGTATTAATTAATGGATCCCTGACCAAATTTTTCAAAAGTTATCGCATACTCTAGCATGGTTGTCCCCTTTATCCTCTACTATTTCTTCTGGTTGTAGAATTCCTTAGTAGATTATTGAGGAAAGTTATTGTAGAAGGGACTTTTCATGGAATCAAAGTCACCACATCAAACATTGTGACACATATCCTCTTCATAAATGATGTATTGATTCTTGTGCGAGGTAATTATAAAGACTGGCTGGAATTCAAATCAATTTTATTTATATTTTGTACCGCATCAAGTATGGAGGTAAACTATCAAAAATCAATTTTTCTAGCACAAAACATTGATACTGGTCTTAAACAAAGAATACTCTCATATTTCAACATTCAGTTCATAAACCTTGAGGAAGGTATGAAATATTAAGGGTTTTATTTAAAAACAAATGGATATAGAGTAATGGATTGGAATTGGCTGATTGAGAAGATTGTAAAGAAAATTAGCAATTGAACATATCGGTGGATCTTTTTAGGTGGAATATTGGTATTAGTGAAAGTTGTGCTACAAAGTATTCCTGTGTACTGGCTCATTTTAGTGAAGGTTCCTGCCTCTACTTTGCAAAAAATACAACAACTTATGAAAAAGTTTTTATGGAGAGGAGCTAACAAAGATACAAGATTTCATTTATCCAAATGAAAAAACATTTCCATACCAAAAGAATATGGTGGATGGGGTATAAGAAACATTTTCTGGTTTTCCAAATCATTAGCTGCTAAATCATGTTGGAGAGTACTATTTGGTAATAGCCTGTGGGGTCAAATCCTTAAAGGTAAATATTTAAAAGGAGTCGACTTGACCTCTACGAAAAGGAAACTTTAAGTACCCTAATGCTTCTATAATATGGAAAACATTTATGATCTCTTTTCATATCATTAAACAATGGCTCACTTGGCAAATAGGGAGTGGAAATCAAGTTATAATTGGAAAGGACCCTTTCATTGGAGATAATTCTTCATATAAACTTTCAACATCCTTAACTCAACACTTCAATAATCAATGTATCTTTTCCATTGCTCAAGAAGCCTTACCAAACACACTTAGCACTTCGCAAAGTTGGATAAATGTCAACCAACTTGGTTTATCTAGAGAACTATCAGATGAATGGAACAATTACATTGCAAATTCGAAAAGCAGTGGATTTTCACATAACAATTCAAATGAAAAAATCATTTGGTCATCAAACAAGGCTTTCAGATCAATTACTGCAGACCTAGCATATCAATGCATTTCTAGTAATTCACATAATGGAGTTTCTAGATGGTGGTATAAGTCTATATGGAGAGTTTATATACCAAGTAAAATTATTTATTTCATGTGGTTGTGCTTGAAGGACTGTATCATCACTAGTGCAAATTTTAGGAAAAGAGGAGGCATTGGACCCTCTGTTTGTAGTCTATGTCTCAAGGATCATGAGACAACAACCCATCTACTCATTCATTATGAATCCACTCAATACATTTGGAAAGAAAGATTAAACTCCCTCAATTTTACAGATGCCCGGATGCATTCCACTCTGGAAAGAAAATTACTGCATTAGTTTACAAAATATCCAAGGATGATATATATACCTTTTCTGGTTAGTTGGAGGATTTGGAAGAACAAGAACAAAATCCTTTTTGAGAATTGGCAAAGAGAGGACTCCAGAACAATTTCCAAAATTCTACTTGATATTAAAGAATATAAAGGAACATGAGAAGTGGAAAAAGTGGATTATATCCTAAACCCAATCTTGTTTGATTAAAATCCAATTGGTTTCTTTGATGGGGTAGTTGTAAATTATAATTGTGGTGTTGGCATGTTTTTAAAATTAAGTTTTGATAACAGTTATAAATAACACTTTTCAGGAGGTAATGGTAATGATGTGAAAGATGAGATTTTGGGTGTTTGGGGGCTTCTTTTCCTTGCACAGAGGCTCTCCATAAGAAATTTCATGGTTGTTGGTGACTCCAAAGTAATTGTTGTCTCGATTAATGACCGCTCAAATTTGAACATGATTTATATACACAGTTGGAAAGAACAGATAAGATGCTTAAAGGCAATGTTTGAAGGAATTCACCTCATGCATATTCACAGAGAATTCAACACAATAGGAGATCATCTCTCCAAAAAAGGACTGGACAACCCCCCTAGGTTGGTTTTTTTATGAGATCTTCAAAGAAACTGTTGTAAATACAGATAGTTTTTTAATTTTCTAATGTTACATTCCAATGTAACTAGACACTAGATGGAATTTAATTTTTTCTATTTGATTAGTAAGATTATGACATGTAAAGAAATTGACAGCTTTCAATAGCAACTCTCTAGAAACTTGCTCATAGTATAGTATGACCTATGAAGATTTTGAGGAGATTATTATTAAAATGTAGATCATATAGATCTTTTTGTAAATTCAAAGAACACCTGATTCTAATAGAATAACAGTGGATCTTATTTTTTCTTTGAAAAAAAAATTTTTATATTGTAAAATGATTTGAATATTAAATTAAAAAAAATGAGAAGTAAATAACTTTAGTCTTTTTTATACTAAATTAAAGAATGAGGCATAAATAATGTGAAAAATTAATTTAGAACATAAGTTTTATATTTTAAAATGATCTTAATAATAAATAGTTCTTACTGGCCAATTAACTAAAAATAAAACTATAGCTAAATAAATAATATGAAAACTTATCAAACATCATGAGTTTCAAGTTGATTTTTTTTAACGGTCATAATAAGTTTTATATTGTAAAATGAATTGAATTTAAATAACACTAAATTAAAGATAATGACACCTAAATAATGTGAAAAATTAATATATAACATGATTTTTATATTTTAAAATGATCTAATCAATAAATAGTTCTTACTCGCTAATAAGTTTTCACATTATTTATTTATCTATAGTTTTCTTTTTTAATATGAAAATGAGTGAACTTGTTTAGTTAATTATGTCGTGTCCATGTACAGGGGACAGACCCAAATTCGGCTCTGTCCATGTATAGGGGCCCGAATTCGGACATGTCCTTGTACATGGATTGGGCCAAATTCGAGCGTGTCCACATCCTAAAACATAAAACATTTAAATTAATGAAATTTAAATTAATTTAAGAAAAGGGTTTAGAATTACCTTGAACCTGAAGCAGCATCAACCAACAAAAGCAACCAACAACAACCAACAACAACAAGAAACAATAACCAATGCCAACAACAACCACCGCCAACAACAACCAACAACAACAACCAACCAATAGACTCAGTTCAAAAAAGTTTCAAATGAACAATGTGCAGTTTCGACCGAAAGATTCTTTCGACTAAAACAATGTTACCAGATGAAAAAAAAAGTATGTCTCATTTCGAGATTCTTTCGACAGAAACAATGTTACCGGATAAAAAAACTTTGTCCGATAAATATGGTACACGAAAATTGAGGTCGTCATCACGGTATCGTTTTATTTGACGTCTAAAGGTTTGGACGAAAACGTTTAGGTCGCTAGGAATTTTGGAGACCCAATTCTCACAAAAGTGTTACCCACCTTCATGATTTTACCCAATAAAAATATATATATTATAATATTTAATATAATATAATAACAATATATATATGATATAATATAATAAAGATCTTATAAATTTGAATGTTGATTTTTGTGTAAAACATACATAACAAAAGTTCTAAATTCTATAGCAAAGTCCATGCATAATGCATGTTTAAAATTATATAGCAGATGGAGGTTGCAAGTTGCATGCATAGCACATTCCATAAGTTACAAATATCATAGCAGATTTCGAGAAACACATGCACATTAAGAAGTCACAAGTCAAGGGGATTCTTTGGAAATTAGACAACATTAGGTCTGGTAGGTTGAAAAGTGAAGGTTGAGAAAAGATCAAAGATTCATAAACACTACCCAAAACATGAATGAAATTATCCATAGATGTAAGGCTCATTAATATTAAATTGAAATTGGATTGATGGAAATTGTCTTCGTTTGGATGAAGCAATAAAATATCTTCTTGCACACATTTTCCAATCCACATTTAAATACCTTCTCATCTGTGTTTTAATTGACAGGTAGGAGTGTCCCTAAAATATACTCTACATGATGGTGACATCTATTCTACAAAATATAATTTTTTTCTATGTAGGAACAAAATTTACTCTTTAGTCTAATCAACCATAAACTAAAAATATAAATTTAATATTTTTAATATATATATATATATATATATATATATAAAATGAAAATATGATTTTCATTTTAATAATATCTTTTGTTATAATAATATATAATGAACATTATTAATATGACTTCATATAACAAAAGTCTTCATGAATCGTAAATAATAAACAAAGATAGAGCAAATACAAAAGAATTTTATAACTTGTAATCTCAAAATTAAAGGAAATAACTCATATCCCATCCTCCTCATCATCTTCTTAAAAACATGCATCTCCCTCATTGAGAGCATGATTGTGACTAGATACCTAATGTATAAGAACAGGTTAAACACTATTAATAAAACACCATTTTGTAGAATAAAGACACTATTAATAAAAGGTCAAATCAAAATTTAAGGAGAAATTGTGTGATAAAGAGTTAGAGGAAAAAACAAAATTAAGGTATTGTAAGGATGTAATCAATAGTAATCTAGAAGATCAAAATTATCTATTTGTTTTGTCAAAGTTTAAATAAAAAAATAAGCATTGCTAAGATAAGAACAACATCTCATGAGCTCCATAGTGAGGAGTTGGTCAATTCCTAAAATTCTATGGGATGAAAGAGTGTGTCACCTTTGTGACACTAAGAAGGTTGAAGATTAAAAGCACTCTCTTATATTGTCCAGCCTATACCCATATTATATCTCGTTTTCAAAATATTTGTCACACTACCAACTTTTCTATCCTCTTAACTCAACAAAAGTATGGTGACCTTGGAAATTTTCTCTTAATTAGTGGACATTAATCATCATCATCATCATTTTATATAGTCATATACAAATCGATCTTATAGTCAATTAAATTATTTTATTTTATATGTAATAATATTCCATCAATTCAATAGAGAATACACCAATTTGGTGTGGCTTGACTATGACCTTAAAAAAATAGATAAATACATAGATTATTGTATTTTATATATAATAATATTTCATCAATTCTCTAGTTCACTATATTATAATATTACAAATACAATTTTTTAATTAAAATATAATAATATTATCTAATAAATCATATAAAAATTATATATATACCAATCAACAATTAAAATCTGTTTTAATAAAATTATATTTTAAATAATATTAATATAATCTTATATATAAGCAGATTAATTATATAATATATTTTTTTAAATATCAATATATTTATATTTCAAAGCAAATTGAAATCTGTTTTAACAAAATTATATTTTAAATAATATTAATATAATTTTATATATAGCAGCAGATTAATTGTATAATCTCTACTTTTTTTAAATAACAACATATTTATATTTCAAATAATTTTATTTTTTTTTTAATTCTCATTTAAATATTAAATTTATATAATAGTAATAATATATTCTTAAAATCACTGTAAAATCAATTTATACTCATAATTCATAATCCGCCAATATGCTCATATCTAACAGACAATCAATATGCTCATACCTAATGGCAGACACAACTAAATGGATACTTTATTTTAATATCAAATGTGCAACTAAATGGATACTTTGTTTTAATATCAAAAGTCACAACATTTGAACATTGCTAAATTTAAATGGCAAAAATGTACCAAGAATTATAACTTCTCCATTAACATCG
>JASDQU010333132.1:0-10951 GCA_032191745.1 Picea mariana
AATGGTGTGAGATTTGCAAATAGTGGGGACATATACCACCCTGCTTCCCAACACTGGATAAATATTAGAAGATACATCATACTTCATTTTGTGAATTCTGCAAATCCATGGGGCATGATGTGAACAATTTTCAATCACTTCAGTTGATGCAAGACCACACCCATGATGTCTTCTAGGTTTACAAGGAGTAGAAGTGTTGTGACCATGGTGATGTTGAGAGAGGTGGATATCAAGGAGGTCCTAGGGAAGATATGGAAGAGGATACAGAGGAGGTGGAGGAAGACCTCCCACTTGTTTTAACTATGGAGAGATAGGCCATGTATCGATATTTTGTACCAAACTGCGCGCTCTTTGTGGCTACTATTATAGTACCAATCATGTCCCATAGGACTTTCTCGACTTACCAAAGGAGTGGGAAGAGAAGATGGAACATTACAACATGGGGACTATAGAGCTAGATGGGAATAAGAAGAAGTGTGAGGAAGTTGATGTGCGGGTGATAACCCGAGGCAGAGTGAAGACGAGAATGGATTTTCAGCATGGTGAAATATCGGGTCAAAGGCCAAATGGGAAGATAAGAAAGGTAGTGCAGCCCCCTCCTAAGTTTGATGTTGTCCAACAAAAGTAATTTATGCACAATGCAAAGAGGGATCTAAAGGAGGAAAGAGCATAAGAAGAGCAACAACACGTGACACAGAGGTCATTTGAAGAGGCTCGGGTTTGTGAGGACATACAACATGTGACACAAAGGTCACTGGAGGAAGCCCGATCCCATCAAGAATTGCAGTGTGCCACACATAGATCTTTGGAGGAAGCTCATGTGTGCGAGGAGATACAGTGTGCAATGTAGAGGTTGTTGGAAGAAGCTCATGGACAAGAATAATTGTGGTGAGCCAAACAAAGAGCAATAGAGGATCACATGCACAAAGAGATGAAGTAAAAATCATGAGAAGAAACATTGTGCGACATGGGTCGTGAAGAAGAAACTTAATACCAACTAAGTAACCTCTTACGTTGTTGTTTAAAGTTGTTAAGTGATCCTGATGTTGCGTGAAAGATGACACAAATTTAGCAACCTACATGGGGGACGAAGGGACAAACAGAGCTATATCAACCCCCTTACCAAAAAGGGATGTGTGCCAAGTAAATATAAGTGCACAAGAAGAGAGTTCAAGATGACAGCTAAACTCAGAAGTTATGAGATAGACGGTGTCATGTTGGATTTGGGATCTAACGTGAACATCTTGTCAAATAAATAATGGGAGTTGATGGGTAAAATGAATTTGGTTTAGTCGACCATTAAACTTCAATTGGAAAATCAATACATAATCTATCTTATAGGTTGACTGGAGCAATTCAAAGTAAACATAGAAGGGGTGAAGATGAAGGCAGATTTGAAGTGATAGAGATCATGGATGACTCTAATCCATACCCTTCCCTACTTGACATTGATTGGGCCTTTGACAACAATTTTATGTTGAATCTGAAGAAGAAACAAATGTCATTTGAGATAGACAACCTACACATGATCGTGCCATTAGATCCAAATGAAGGGAACAAATACAACGAGTTGTGTTAGAAAAACAAGATCGCGGAGCAATAAAATAAAACAAATGCGGAAATAAAACACAGAAGATACACATTACAATAGAGACACATATATACGTGGTTCACCCAGTGTGGGATACGTCCACCAGAGAAATTGCCAGGTCCTTCCTTTATTATTATCCAACAAATGAAGAGATACAACCTACAACAAACTTGTTGTAACTTCCTCTTCTTTCTCTCGCAATCTCCTATCTCAAAATACAATATTTGCAATATGCTGGATAACCGTAATACATTTTCCCTCATAAAAGAGGGTTTCCTTCTAGGAAAAAAAAACATAACATAAATTCTATCGTCAGATCTGCGACCTTATAATGAACAGTGCAGATTTACAATGAAATTACAATATACATTTACAAGGCAATTTTTCCTTCAGGGGCTTCACCCCCAAACCCCTAAGAGGGGGTAACCTCCCTCTGCACTCCCTCGCATGGAGGAGTGTACATTCTTCTAGGGTGTAAAGTCTTCATGGGGTATAAACATGGCTAAAAACAAAGACCTCTGAACCAGAAAGATAATCAGGCTCCACAACCAACAATATCCCACTTGGAGACTGATCTAAACAACTCCACTGTTGTTGTATCTGTTGGACTATGAACCTTCTTGGACCTAACAAATTTCTCATCTTCATCTTCATGCCTGAAGATCAACTGAAACTGAGCAGGAACTTAGTTTCTCCCTGGTTACTCCATTTGTTAACATGTCTGCAGGATTCTGGCTAGTGTGTATCTTTTCCAACTTCAAATGTCCATCTTCCAAGATGGATCGTATGAAATGGTACCTGAGTTGTATATGCTTAGTCTTCGAATGGAAGGGAGAGTTCTTTGCAAGATGAATGGCATTCTCACTGTCACAATACAACATGTTATTCTCCTGCTTCTTTCCTAATTCCTCCATAAACCTCTATAACCAAATGATTTATTTACTAGCCTCTGTAGTAGCAACATACTCTACCTTTGTTGTTGAAAGTGCAACAACCTTTTGTAGTTTCGAAATCCAACTTACCGTTGTTCCATCTACATTGAAAACATACCCTGTCGTGCTCCTCCTGCTATCTTTATCCCCTGCCATATCTGAATCAACATATCCCTTTAGAACAATGTCTGGACCTTCAAAACATAATGCATGAGTGGCAGTACCTCTCAAATACCCGAGAATCCACTTTATTGTCTCCCAATGTTCTTTACCTGGATTGTTCATATACCTGCTCACAACTCCCACCGCATGTGCAATATCTGGTCTTGTGCAAACCATCACATACATCAAGCTGCCAATTGTTGATGAATAAGGGACCCTGGACATGCATTTTATCTCCTCATGTGTCTTGGGACACATTTCCTTAGTTAATTTGAAATGGTTGACCAAAGGTGTACTAATTGGTTTTTCATTTGCATTCTAAACCTTTCCAACACCTTCTCTATGTACTCACCCCGAGACAATGTCAATTTGCGATTTTTCCTGTCTCTTGTTATTCTCATACCAAGGATTTTCTTTGCAGCACCCAAATCCTTCATCACAAATAAATTGGCTAATTTCTTCTTGAGCACAATTATATCTTGCATATTAAACCCTACAACAATCATGCCATCTACATACAATAACAAGATAATATAGCTTCCATTTTCGAGCTTTTTAAAATAAACACGGTGATCAGAATGACATCTACTATAACAATGTTTTGTCATAAACCTGTCAAACTTCAAATACCACTTCCTTGGAGCTTTCTTTAGGCCATACAAGCTCTTCTTATACCTGCATACCAAATTCTCCTTCCCTTTGACCTCATACCCCTATGGTTGTTGCATATAAATCTCTTCCTCCAAATCCCCATGGAGAAAAGTTGTTTTTACATCTAACTATTAAAGATGAAAATATTATACTGCCATAAGACTTAAAATAGTCCTAATTGAAGTCATTTTAACAACAAGAGAAAATATTTCATCAAAATCCATAACTTTCTTTTGTGCAAACCCCTTTACAACAAGTCTAGCCTTGTCCCGCTTTTTTCCTCCATCTTATTCCTTCAACTTGTAAATCCATTTATTCTCCAATGCTCTTTTTCCCACAGGCAACTGAACCAAGTCCCAAGTCTGGTTATTTACCAAGGACCATTTCCTCTTTCATTACTTGCTCCCACTTCTTTTTGGTGTCTTCATGCATTTCCTCTTCATGACATTCTGGTTCACCAGAATTAGTCAACAATAAATAATACAATGAAGGAGAGTATCGTTCAAGGGGTCTACTTAACCTGGTAGATCTTCTAACAACACTTGCAAGAGTTTGAGATACTTGATGCTCCTGTTGTTGTACATTTTGATTTTCTCGTACCTTTGGAGTTTTTTTTAAGTGATCTCATCAAGCACAGTGTATTCTGGTTTTTCTTTTTCCTGTTTCTTTTCCTGCAATTGATCTTTATACATGACATTCTCATTGAGTATGACATCTCTACTCCTAATGATTTTGTTATTTTCATAATCCCATAAGCGATAACCAAAATCATTAACATCGTATCCAATAAAGGTACACTTCTTGGTTTTTGCCTCAAGCTTTGTTCTATTTTCTTTGTCAATGTGGACAAATGATTCACAACCAAAAGTCTTCAAAAAAGAATACTTTATCTTTTTACCTGTCCATGCCTCCTCTGGAATTCTACCATCCAAAGAGATTGAAGGTCATTTGTTTATTAAGTAAACAACAGTATTTGTAACATCTGCCCTGAACTGTAAGGGCAAACCAACATGAAATCTCATACTCCTTGCATGCTCTATGATTGTCCTGTTCATCCTTTCTGGCACACCATTTTCTTGTGGTGTTCCTGGAACTGTCTTCTCTCTACGAATCTCATGGTATGAACAGTAATCATCAAACTCCTTGTTGCAATATTCACCTCCATTGTCTGATCTGAGACACTTCAACCTTTTTCCTGTCTCATTCTCAACCAAAGGCTTTCATTTATTAAAAGTATCAAAAGCATCAGATTTTTGTCAAATGCAATAAACCCAAGTTTTTCTAGTTGCATCATCAATAAAAGTAACATAATAAAGAGAGCCACTAAGAGATGATACCTGAGTTGGTCCCCATACATCTGTATGCACAAGCTCTAACCTTTCACTCTTCTTTTCTTTTCCGACTCTGAGAAATCAAACTCTCTTATGTTTTCCATAAACACAATGTTCACAAAAATCCAAATCAATTTGTTTAAGATCTTGAAACAAATTTCTTTTGTGAAGTATCTACATCCCCTTCTCACTCATGTGTCCAATCCTATGATGCCACAATGATGTATCCACTCCTGTAGAAGCTAAAGAGATACAAGAGTTAGTATTACCAGTACATAAATACAATGTACCTACCTTCTCTCATTTNAAACTCCCGAACCTCGATAGAGAGTCGGGGATAAACACGGTCAAGTATTGAAGGTCATGGGGAGGAATTAAAGGACCTGTGGATCGGGTATTTTGCAGAGTGATTCCCGAGGGAATCTAAAGAGCTAGTTCGACTCGAATAAGGGAAACTGAGAACGATCCTGTGAGCAGGAGGTCAAGGTGGAGAGACCCTGCGGGTGATAGGAAGGACCTCTCTGCGTCATATCCACTCCTGTAGAAGCTAAAGAGATAGAAGAGTTGGTATTACCAGTACATAAATACAATGTACCTACCTTCTCTCATTTTGTTATTACCAATGATCCTTTGGTGACCTTCCATACCTTATCTGTAAATATGGATATACAACCTTCACTTGCCAACTGCCCTGTTGAAATTATATTTTTCCTTAGATCTGGAACATGTCTTGCCTCTTTCAACAACCTTTGGTTTCCATTACTTTGCTTTATTTTTACCTTTCTCATTCCAACAATTTTGCATGGTGCATCATCACCCAAAGGAAACTGTCCAAAATCACCTTGAACATAATCTAGAAAATGTTTCCTGTGGGGTATGGCATGAAATGAAGCCCCTGAATCTACTACCCAAGACTCATAAATATTATCTACAGAAAAAATCAAAGCATCTTGTAACACATTACCCGTTACATTTGCTTCCTGATTTTTCTCCTGTTGTCCATCTTTTTGTTTCTTTGGAGCTTTGCGTTCTTTCTTCATATGTCCTTTCTTCCTACAATTCCAACACTTTATCTTTCCAAATATGGATTGGATATGCCCTTCTTTGAATTCTCGTGGTTCCCTGAGCCCTTTCCTCTATTCTTTTGTCTTCCCCTGTTCTCCATATTTAACGCATTACCTGATGTCTCACTTGTTCTTTTCCGTCGCATTTCCTCACTAAGGATAACACCAACAACATCATCAAATTTTAAAGTGTTTGAACCTGAGACATAGTAACTTACAGCCATGACCAAGCCATTCCAACTTTCTGGCAATGAGCACAAGATTAGAAGAGCCTTGACCTCGTCATCAAAGTCCACTTTTACAGAACTTAGTTGATTAGTAACCATATTAAATTCATTTAAATGATCTGCAATAGACCCACCTTATGACATCTTCATATTAACTAATCTCTTCATTAGAAATACCTTATTGGACACCGAGGGTTTTTCATACAGTTTAGTCAATGTGTCCATCAACTCCTTCATTGTCTTTTCTTTCGAAATATTGAAAGCCACCGACGCTGCCAGGCTCAGTTGTATCGTTCCTAGTGCCTTTCTGTCAAGATCCTCCCATTCTTTGTCCTTCATGGTTGTCAACTTCTTTTTTATTCCACCCAATGGTAGGAATAGATCCTTCTGATATAAATAATCTTCCATATGCATCTTCCATAACAGGCAGTTTTGGCCGTTAAATTTCTCGACCCTAAACTTTTCATCTTCCGCCATTGCTCCCACTCGAACCAGGAACCCTATTTTCCTGCGAGTTACCTTTCACTTTGATACCAGTTGTTAGAAAAGCAGGATCGCGGAGCAATAAAACAAAACAAATGCGGAAATAAAACACAAAAGATACACAATACAATAAAGACACAGATATACGTGGTTCACCCAGTGTGGGCTACGTCCACCAGAGAAATTGCCAAGTCCTTCATTTATTATTATCCAACAAATGAAGAGATACAACCTACAACAAACTCGTTGTAACTTCCTCTTCTTTCTCTCACAGTCTCCTATCTCATAATACAATATTCGCAATATAATGCATAGTCGCAATACATTTTCCCTCATAAAAGAGGGTTTCCTTCTAGGAAAAAAAACCCTAACATAAATTCTACTGTTAGATCTGTGACCTTATAATAAACGGTCTAGATTTACAATGAAATTACAATATACATTTACAAGGCAATTTTTCCTTTCGGGGCCCGCTTGCCCCCGGACCCCGCAGAGGGGGTAACCCCCCTTTGCACTTCCCCATGTGGAGGAGTGTACATTCTTTCGGGGTGTAAAGTATTCATGGGGTATAAACATGGCTGAAAACAAAGACCTCTGAATCAAGAAGATAATCGGGCTCCACAACCAACAGGTTGGTGAATGAAGATGTGCAAAGCTTTGTTATTGAAATATTTACCAGATCATGAGGCACATGGAAGATTATGTCAATCCTATAGTGGAAGGGGAATTAATTTGGCAGAGTGTGAATTCATATGATACTAATTCAGAGGAGGCCATGGAGAGGTTGTAACATAAGCTCTATGAAATTTCCACGAGGAGATGCACTCAAATTACCACTAAAGTTCATGAAGATGAATTCAGGTCCTACCGGTTCAATGGGATGGATTCGATGGATATGTTCATTGTCTAAATGAATCATATTCTCGTACTCCACTAGGTACGTGCCCTCAATACAATATTAATAGGGATACCCGTGCAATGGTGGGCAGCGCATCAAGAGCATCTCCCTGAATGGGAAGTTGTGGAAGATTCAATGAGAGAAAGGTTTTGGTCGAGGTTAGATATTCGTCAATAAATGTGTTATTGTGAAAGGCATTGTGTAGCCAAGAAACGGTGGGGTTTGCGAAGCATATATCTATAAGCTAAGTGCGCTCTGATGAGAAGACATTCCATCCGTCCAGTTCCTCAAATTCTTACGGAACGAATGGGCATGCAGCGTGAGTGAAGGATGGATACAAACACTCAACATGCTATAATAGTGAGCACATCCACTTGTTCAGTCCCTTTAACCCCTATTGAGAAAACAAACGAGTTGCGTAAGATTAAGGAAACAATAATAGGTTTGTAGATGCCCCTAGATACATATGAAACTAGTGCAGATCCTCCATGGAGAAAATCGAGAAGTTGGACCCATGTGAAAATGTGTCACAACCCACTAGGGGTTGGCGCGACACATTAACACTTAGTGAATAGGAGTCATGAGAGTCATGCGTGGCACCCCCCGAAGAATAAGACTCACGCATGTATCGATTCATCCGTGTCATACTAAAATATTCGACGACAAAAAAGACTTGCGGTAATAACGGTGGATGTGAAAAGCAGTTACACCACGTAGATTTCCTTCAATTTCATAAAGATAGAGTCATTAATGCAACTAATAGGAGGATGATTTGCCCGATTTAGAATGAATGAGGGGTTAATTACGATGGTTGGCAGAAAGAAACACATTAAGGCTACAATGACCGATCTTTGTCCAACAAAGCGATATCGATGGCAAGGATGGAAGGGTCTATCAACCCACCGACAATAAGGACTGGGAAATAACTCCAACTCCAGCTGAGCGACATGCGACATTATTATTACAATACTTCTGGGAGAGCGGAGTATTCCATCTCATTGATTCTCCTTTTTTATACTTGGCTTTCAGAGTGTTCTTTCATTCATATCCTCTTACTATCCAACCAACATAGACACATATTGTTTGAGCCTCAGAGTCACTTTGCACTTGCAGGACATAGTTTAAGGAACCATAGTTGTCAACGACCATGATGGTATCCTTGAGAAAACCCCATGCAAAAGCGAAGTCCAAAGCAATGAAAGAATAATCGGTTCCAAAACCAGTTATGCCATCCAGAGTAGAGTTCCAAGCTGGGGAAAGCCGCGCTACTCAAGTCATGTGCCAATTATAATGTACATGACCTAAATCAATTTCTTGAACTCCAATCCAACAAGTATTCATGTGTTATCCTTAAAGAATATGGTACAAAGAAGGTGGTTACTCAGAAGTGTGTGAAGCCTCTGTAGAAATTGGGAATGCTTACATTACTCAACTTCCCACATTTCGGTCGAGTACCAATAATTCAAGCATGTGTCTACTTCCTCCTCACCAGACTGCATGACGATTACCTATGGTTGGATGAGCCTTAACCCATTGACCATGATATGATCCATAAGTTTTCGGGTCTTCCCACTTATGGTGAGGATCTAGCTATTATCATCAAGGTGAAATATGCAGCATAGGAGGAAGTCTACGCCTAGTTTGGGACACGCAGGGGAAAGCACAAGCTTGTAATCCATGAAATTAATGATCTAGTAGTTAGGTTCACAACACATCTATTAGCCTACAAGCTCATACAGAAGTGCCAAAAAGATGAATTCACCCTTGGTGTCATCATTGTTGTTAAATGGTGTGCTTTAAGAGTTTAGATGACATGGGCTCAATATTTGTTGAATGAGTTTGTTGATGACTACTTGGATGCTAAAAAATAGGACAAGGAGTTTCACTATAACTGGGTCATCCTCTTATTGGGTATGATTTTTTAGAAGCCACCACTGGGGCATGAAAAGGATGCGGTGGATGTCCCACTGTTCACTTCCCCCTGCTTCCTGACTCTCTAGTACTCCAAGGACCCAACGGTCCAAGCGGGACAAAGGCATTCCGAAAATGGTTCACAGATTTGATCATTGCATATGATGTGGGGGTTCACGTCTTGAAGGAGCTTCTAACAAGGTATGTTGATTATCTTGATTTTACACATGATCTCCATAACCTGTTGGTTTATCCTTGCGCAACCAATGACAAGGCCAAGGCTAAGATCCCATTTTGTATTACTGAAAAGGACATCCTGGAGGGTGTCGCAGATTGGACAGTTGACTACCAACATCTGTTTATTGAAGTACAAACTCAGTTCGAGGTTAGAACCAAGGTATCACAAGAACAAAGAAGGGTTATGGCTGTGGTTTGATGTCAAGACAAACTTGTTGGATCCAAAATGCAAAATGTTGGTTCCAAAGACCTAGAGTCACCACATTTAGAGGAGAAAATGTTGAGTGCATAAGGGTCCGAAGTAGAGGATGATGGGGTTAGGAAACAAAAACGATCTTCCAAATTTCATGGCCCGCCCCCCATTAACATGGATCCCAACACTGAGGAAGATCATACATCCTCATCACTTACCACTCAGATCGAAGAAGAAGTCCCAACGCCTTCTGCCCCGGTCGAATCTCTACCCTGTTCAGGGTTAGGGGAAGCATGAGCGAACAAATATCGTGAAACTGTCATATGTTAGCTCTTTGGCACTAGAGGTTGGTCAACAAGTGGCCAAATTAGTGAAGGAGCTTCACACTCATTTGTCTTGACAATTTTTTTTCCAAAATGATATGACGAGGAATTTTGACTCCCTATGTCAACAATTGGCTTTACCCTCACCACTAGAGTCTCCTCCTTAGGACCCACAATTTACTAAGACTCTAGGCATGGTCCAAAGAAGATTTATGAGTGTCATCTCATTGGTTGTAGTCCCAACTAACTCATCTAAGACATAGATTGACCTTACACATGTCCCTACTACCGATCTAGAGGGATTTGTTACTACCATACTCCATGAGCTTGAGGAGAGGAACCAAACTCTCACCCAAGCATATGACCAGCTGCACCTTTAACTTGACCAGGAAGTCACAAGTCGTGTGGATACCAAGTCTCAAATGCAACAAGAATTATGTGAATGACAACAGGTTGAAGTTGCTCAACAAGATCTCCAAACATTGCATCTTGTTGAGGTCACTGTGCACAAGGATACCAAGGCCCGACATGAGGCTGCTTTAGCCAGTAGCGCTGAACTATTCACTACAATGGAGGAAGCATATTCACATGTTTATCCTCCCGAACAAACACAACAAGAGATCCCAACACCACAAAAACTAAAAGTGATTACCGAGCGTATTCATGCATTGGAATCCTAGAATACAACACTTTGCATGTGGCTTCAACAGACAACACATGAGGAGATGGAGTTTCAAAAGAAGATTGTGATGGATGAAGTAGCCATATGGGACGACCAAAATAGATTGAAGGATTTTTTGGGAGTGGTCGAATACAGTTTCACCTTGTTGAACCATTTGCAGAATCCTCCAGAATTCAGTTCTATTGATGACAAAATTCACATGGTAGAAGCTGAGGTCACCCACCAAAAGAGAAGCTTGGCTTCCCTACCTCCGGGAAAGTGCCAGA
>JASDQU010333135.1:8036-18978 GCA_032191745.1 Picea mariana
AACATATAGCTTCTCTAACTCAAGATCAAGTAAAGCAACTAGTGCTAACATAACATGAACTGAAACACGATTCAAAACTGGTGAAAAGATCTCATGAAAATCAATACCTTCCTTCCGAGAATACCCTTGTGCTACCAGTATTTGTTTATAGCTTTCGACTTTATCATCAACACCCTTTTTCAGTTTGTAGACCCACTTGCAACAGACAATGTTCATGTCCTTTGGACATTCTATCAGGTCCCATGTTTTATTCCTCTCTAAGGCATCCATTTCTTCTTTCATAACTTTCTTCCATTGATAACTTTGATATACCTTAATTTCTTCCCGAAAACAAATAGGTTCTCCATCAATATAAACAAAAGCCACGAATGAAACATAATCGTCATACCTTGTAGGAGGATTCTTGACCCGTGAAGATATCCTTAGAGATGGTTAAGGCATATCCTCAGTTTCTTGGATATTTTATGCATCTTCATCTTCTTCTTATGGAACTTCTTCATGGTCCTCCCTTTTGGAAGATGGTTGAGTTTCTGACTGAATTTGATGAACTTTTGGTATTTGTTATCGTCTTACTTCAACATCTACCAATTCTAATTTTAAGGGTGAGGATTCATCAAATGATACATCTCTTCTAATGATGATTTTGTGGGAAGCAAGATCCCACAATATTTACCCCTTAACTCCATCACCATAACCAACAAAGACATATTTCATTGATATAGGATATTACGTAGAACATTGATCTTTAGAAATAAGAGCATAAGCATCACAACCAAATATTCTCAGATTTGAAAAATCACACGAATACCCTATCCACACCTCTTATGGAATCTTACAGTTTATTGCAGTTGATGGTGATCGATTTATCAAATAGCATGTTGTTATAAATGCTTCTGCCCACAATTCTTGTTGCATATTTCCATTACTAAGCATGCTATTTACTCTCTTTAGAAGAGTCCTATTCATGTGTTCAACAATACCATTCCGCTGGGGAGTATAAAACGTGGTCTTACGTCTTTTGATTATAGATTCCTTGCAATAGTTCTCAAATTCCACAGATGTGAACTCACCTCCATTATCTTTCCTTAAAAACTTGATTGACCTATGAGTGCTATTTTAAACCAAAGCCCTAAATTGCTTAAAAGTAGTAAATACATCAACTTTTATTTTAAGTAAATATACCCAAACCTTTCTAGAGTAATCATCTATAAATGTCACATAATATGACGATCCTCCAAGAGAAACTATAGGGGATGGTCCCCAAATATCTGAATGAATGTAATCAATGATACCTTTKCTTATATGCCTTCCTTCWTTAAACTTTTGTCTACACTGTTTTCCAAAAACACAATACTTGCAAAAATTCAAATTCAGAAACATCAAACTTGGAAGTGACTTACGATCAACCAATACCTTAAGCCCTTTGTCGCTCATATGACCCAAACATTGATGCCATAAATGAACAGAGTCACTTGCATCTTTAGATGATACCACTTCTTGATTTACTTATGTCCTTCCTTCAAGCTGATAAACATTACCGATCCTCTTTTCCTTCATGTCTACTAAGATGTCTTTGGACACCTTCAATACTCCACCTTGAAATGTACACTTGTAACTAGCAATATCTCAAACTCCCAAAGATATCAAGTTCTTTATTAGTTCGGAAACATGCCATACATCTGTTAATTTTCTTACAAAACCATCATGAAATTTAATCTCGACGCTATCAAATCCTGTAAATGTGTTGAACCTGCACAAAATAGATCTAATTGAAAAATAATACACACATTTGCAGAGAGAATTGGAAAAGGAAGAAGAAGGAGAGAAAGAATGGAATAATTTTCATTAACCGTTATGAAAAATGAATAATTTACACATGATATACTTTGTATAACTCAATGAGTTCGACTTGAGGTGAACCAAGTCACCAAAGTGGTGATCTAGAGTGATCTGGACACACATCAACAGTTAAAGGAGTGAACTTCCACCTATTCTAGTCTCTCAGGAAGTTACGAGAGCGAACTACCACCTAGTTGAGTTAACTAGTCAATTAGTCTTCAGTTAACTAACTAAAAAGAGAGTAGTAAAGAGTTAACTCAGGGAATCAAGGCTAATGCACCACTCTGGTGATGATACCAAGGCAAGGTCGAAAGGTTGAATTAGCATGGTGATGATCCCAATGCAACATCTAAACTCAACTCAACTAGTCAAACTGAAGTGTCAACTGAAAGAGAATATTCTCCAACTGGAATATTCCCCCCTAAAATATAGGAGACTGGATAATGACTAATTATGACTAATAAACAAGGAATAAACTGAGGAAAAAGAAATCCTAGGTGTGTGGGAAGTAACTCCAACACCCCCCCTCAACATCACTATGGTGAAAATAAAGATTGGGTCCCGACAACGAGGCCATGTTAAGTACCCAAGTACAATGATACACTGAAAATAAAGTGAGGAAAGAGTGAAAAACTCATGGGAACCCCCCTCCCCTCAAGGTACAATGTATGTAAAAAGAAGAACTACAGTTGCTAGGCAACTGTGTCCTTCACTCCAAGACGACCTAGTAGAGAATGGAATTTTTGCTTAGTGAAGGTCTTGGTGAAAAGGTCTATCGTCTGTTCTACTGAAGGATGGAACTATAAGTTGATGATCCCCTTGTGTACTAAGTCCCAGATGTAGTGCATGTGGATCTTGATGTGCTTCATCCGCTGCCTCTGAACTAGATCTCCTCAGAACTTCAAAGTGCTCTGGTTGTCACACTAGATGATGATCGGCCGATGAAACAGAATGCCCAACTAAGTGAGAAAATGTTGTAGCCACATAGCCTGAATGATTATATTAACTACCCCTTTATACTCTGCCTCGGCTGAAGATAGAGCAATGGCAGCTTGTTTCTTGCTCGACCAATATATAGGCCCGAAACTAAGACTGAGTGAGTAACCAGATGTGGACTTGCGATCAATGTTATCACCAGCCTAGTCAGAATCAGTAAAACCAATGAGATATAATGTATATTCTACTGCATAATGAATCCCAAAGGTGATGGTGCCCTGTACGTATCGAAGGATACGCTTTGCATCTTTCCAATGTAGCTCATGCAACTCCTGCATGAAACTGGAAACTGCGCCAACTACATATGAGAGGTCTGGTCTGGAGTGCATGAGATACAACAAGCTCCACACTAGCTTTCTGTACAATGTGTTGTCAACCAGTGGAGTCTTTCTACCATCCTCAATTTTGACTCCTGATAGGAAAGGAGTCGGAGTAGACTTGTAGTCTGTCTTGTGAAATCTCTCAAGGAGATCTCGTGCATACTTGGCTTGAGATAGTTTGGTGCCTAATGCATCCTGATTGATCTCAATTCCAAGGAAGAAGTGTAGTGGACCCATGTACGTCATGAAAAACCTATCATGAAGAATCATTTTGACTGCAGCAATCGCTGAAGTTGAGCAATCGGTGATTAGCAAACCATCGTCATACATAACAAAAAGNCAATTCCAAGGAAGAAGTGTAGTGGACCCATGTACGTCATGAAAAACCTATCATGAAGAATCATTTTGACTGCAGCAATCGCTGAAGTTGAGCAATCGGTGATTAGCAAACCATCGTCATACATAACTAAAAGTAGAAGTGAATCAGTCGTCCTGAGCATGTATACATTTAGGTCTGATTTACAACGTACAAAGTTATGTGAGTCCATATTGGCATACCGTGCCCTCAAAGCCTGCTTGAGGCCATAAAGTGACTTCTTCAGTCGACAGAACAAAGATGAGTCTTTCATAAATACCTGGGGCTGCTCCATGTAGATCTCTTCAGAGAGATCACCGCGAAGAAATGAATTCTTCACATCCATCTGATGGAATTCCCATCCCTTGGCTACCACAATGGCAAGTGCTAATCGTATGGAATCCATCCTTGCTACTGGAGTGAAGGTCTCATCATAGTCAATACCATGAACCTGCTAGAAGCCTTTGGCGACAAGCCTGGCTTTGTATCTGTTGATCTGTTCATATGTTGCACTCTTGGTCCTGTAGACCCATATGCATCTGACAAGTTTCCTCCTAGAAGGAAGGGGAGCCAGATCCCAAGTCTGGTTCTCGAGGAGGGAGTTGTACTCCTCCTGCATGGCGGATTNGCTGTGGATATAAAGATTGAACCAATAAAATATGCCTCGAAGGCAATGGTTTAGTGGTAGTGAGTGCAACAGGAGGATCCTCGAAATCAAATCAAGTCCTCCTAGTATTGGTTGGATCACCGGTGAGATCCCCTACATCCTCAAGAGTAGTATGTGCCCACTTGAGCCTCTACTCTAGCTTTGCAAGTGCATCTGGATGCTCTGACTCTGCATATGACTGTACTGACTCTGAATCTGAATCTAAATCATTTGAGTCCTCTGAATCAGAACTCTCATCTGAAAAAGAGTCGGCATGCATATGCTCATCATCTCGGATAGATGGAAGAGTGAAGGTGTCTGCATGCAACTGTTGAGGTACATGTGAGACACTTTCCTTGAATTGGACACTACGCTTAATGATGAGTCTGTCCGAGGAAATATCAATAAGACGATATCCCTTCACATCATCAGGGTATCCAACAAAAATGCACTCAGTGCTCTGTGGATCAAGTGCCTTCCTCTTTTTCGAGGGAATCCTGGCCCATGCATGTGAACCAAAAATACGAAACTGGGTCACTTCCGATTTGAGGCTGCTCCAAGCCTTTTAGGGGGTCATATCCTTGACAGATCTATGGGGAGATATGTTTTGGATGTATGTGGCATAGTTAAGTGCTTTGGCCTATAGTCTCTGTGGTAGTGACTTTGCATGCAACATGCAAGATGCTATCTCCTTTAGAGATCTGTTTTTCTGCTCAACAACTCTGTTTTGCTGCGGAGTATAGGGAACTGTGTGCTGTAGTTGGATCCATGCCTCATGGAAAAGATTGTGGATCTCATTATTCACATACTCTCCTTCATTATTAGTTCAGAGGATTTTGATCTTCTTTCTGGATTGTGTCTCAAGACCTCAGAGTTTTGCCCGAGAAAGTAGATCCATGTAAAACATGAGAAATCATCAACAAAAATGAGAACAAACCTTGCTTTGTTGATCGAAAGGATGTAGAAAAGGACCCATGAGGTCACTGTGGATCAGATCTAAAGGTGCAGAAGCGCGCTAAGACTTTCCCTTGTCGAATTTCTCTTGAGGGTGTTTTCTGAGAACACATCCCTCACATACTCCCTTGGAGAAATGGATGTCTGGTAGCCCATCAACTAATCTGTGATTTCTAAGTTGTTGCATGTATCTGAAATTCAAATGTCCAAACCTTTCATGCCATATCCTACTACTTTCATCAACCTGAGTAAGCAGTAAAGCACAATTAGGTTCAATGAATTCAGAAAATGTATACAATCTAGACCGATGATTTACCTCACTGGTAGAAACCCTAGAGTTGGTTTGCATCTCGTATGTTTCCACGACATTTGATGTGAATACAACTGTCTTTCTGGTGCTAGAATTCGTCATCCAATACATGGAGAGAAGGTTGACAGAAATATTGGGAACATGCAACACATTCTCGAAGCTTCCATTGGTGAGTTCAATCCTTCCTTTGTCGGTGACTTCGATAGAAGAGTTTCCCCCCATCAGAATAGGAGGACCTTTGCATGCATCCAAAGAAGAATATACTGCTTCTGAGGTAGCCATCTAATGTGATGCTCCTAAATCTACGATCCAAGCATCGGGAGAGGAGTTGATGGAAATCAAGGTATGGCTAGAATTGCCTTTCTTGGAATTCGGATATTCTGGCTTCTTCTTCTTTGCACCCTCGGGGATGCGATCTCCAAGGTTGTTTTGCTGAAGTATCTGAGACATCATATCTATTTGTTTTTTCGTGCATGCGGATTCCAAATGGAATCCTTTATGAAAATATGTGCATTTCTCTCATTTTCTTCTCTTTTCTCCTTTGGATCCGGAGGCATCGGTGAAGGGTTTGGTGTACCCTTCCTTCTTAGTATGTGCATGAGCTTTATGATTATATTTATCTTTAGATTTCAGATATTTTTGGCTGCCATCATGCATAGTGAGTGCATGTGCCCCTGGGCCTTTGATTGCGCCCATGTTGATGATCTTGGTTTGCTCTTGTGTTAGGGATTCGATAAAGTCCTCAAGAGAAGGAATATTCTAGGTGGCTCCAGAGGAGAATCCGACAGTATGAAATGTAGATACGAATACAGAGAATTTAGGACCAATCTTAGAGAGAATGGTGAGAACAATTTGTTTCTCCTCCGTCGATTTATCAACCCCGTAAGCTTTGAGTTGCGGCAGTAAATTCTTCAATTTTATAAAGAAATATTGGATATTTTTGAAGATTTTTGGATCCAATGTGAGTAGCTCCACCTCCAACATGTGTCCCCTCATCTCATCCTGTTTTCCAAAGATCCCTTTCAATATTTTCCAGGCTTCATTGGGAGTCTTATAGGAAGATATGTGAAAAAGGAGATTGGGAGAAATAAGACTGGAAATTGTTCTGAGTGCCTCATCCATGCGATTTAAGTACTTGAATTTTTCTATGGATGATGTTAGATCTGTATCTGTACTCATGGTTAACCTGTACAACCCTATGGATCAGAGATGTATGACTATTTTCTCCTTCCATGAAAAATAGTTGTAAGGTGTAAGAATGAACTCTTTTTGGAATTCCATCTTTCCGATGTCTTCAATCTTTTGTACCTACAAAAAATTTGGGTGTAGTTTTTTCTTAGCAGTCCATCAGCTTTGATACCATATAAATGTTTTGAACCTGCACCTAATAGATCTAGCTAAACAATAATACACACATTTGCAGGGAGAATTGGAAAAGGAAGAAGAAGGAGAGAAAGAACGGAAGAATTCCCATTAACCGTTATGAAAAATGAATAATTTACACATGAATACTATGTATAAATAAATGAGTTCGACTTGAGGTGAACCAAGTTGCCATAGTGGTGGTATAGAGTGATTTGGACACACACCAAGAGTTACAAGAGTGAACTACCACCTATTCTAGTCTCTCAGGCAGTTATGGGAGTGAACTGCCACCTAGTTGAGTTAACTAGTCAACTAGTCTTGAGTTAACTGGCTGAACAGAGATTAGTGAAGAGTTAACTCAGGGAATCAAGGCTAATGCGCCACTCTGGTGATGATACCAAGGAAAGTTTGAATTATCATGGTTATGATCCCAATGCAACATCTAAACTCAACTAGTCAAACTAAAGTGTCATCTGAAAGAGAATATTCTCCAGGTGGAATATTCTCCCCTAAAATATAGGAGACTGGATAATGACTAATTATGACTAATAAACAAGGAATAAACTTAGGAAAAATAATTCCTAGGTGTGTTTGAAGTAACTCCAATAACTCCAACAATTTTACAAGAAAAAATATTTCCCATCAAAACAACACCATCATCGATAGATTGGTAAGTTGAGAACCAATTTCTATGAAGACACATGTGGCTGGACGCACCAGAATCTAAAAACCAACGTTGATGTTGATGTGAAACATCACAAGTAGAGAATATCTCATCAACCATACCTGAACTGGAACTTAAAATTGTTTTGGCTGCATTATCTTCCTTTGATTCTTTTGTGGAGTTCTCCTTAGATGCATTCTATATTTTCCAACAATCATTCTTGAGATGCCCAGATTTGCCACAGAACCAACATTTCTGCTTACTCTTCTTGCCTCTTGACATAGACCTTGATGTACACCTTTGATTTTTCCCTCTTTCTGTAGATCGACCTCGACCACCATTGCTTCTGTTGTTGAGGTTTTTGTACTGGACTTTTTCCTCATCTCCTCAGACGACAAGCATCCCACAACAATGTCATAATCAATGGCATCTGTTGTGTTAAACCACCCAGTTTTGACCAGATGATCCCAAGGCTCAAAAAATGAACAAAGTAGTGTAACCGCCTTGTCCTCATCTTTGAACTTTACTTCCATACTAGTTAAATGACAAATCAGAGTATTGAAAAGATTCAAGTGATCAACAATTTTCATACCTTCTTTCATTCTAAAGCTCTAAAACTACCTCTTCAAGAAGATTTTGTTTGACAAGTTCTTTGTCATATACAAACTCTCAAGTTTGGTCCACAAACCTGATGTTTTCTTCTCTTCAATGATGTTCAAAAACAACTCATCTGCCAAAGACAAACGAATAATATTGAGGGCTCTTGCATCCTGATCCTCCTAGTCCTCATCTGCCATGATTTTCAGTTTCTTTGAATTTATAGCCAAGGCCTTCTTCAATCCTTGTTGCACAAGAAGATATCACATCTTTATCTTCCATAGCACAAAGCTATTCTTACCATTGAACGTTTCCACCTCAAACTGGGAACTCTTCACTTTTTCCATTAGCAGAAACAACTCCAAAACCACTTCTTATAAAACTGAGCCTCTTTATATGATAAAAAAATAACCTTATACTTCAAGATAGTCACACCTTTAATGAGGGTATCCCATGACTATTAGGAAGTGTCGTACCTTATCAAACTATGCATGTGACGATGTCACACTTTGTACTATGTAGTTCCCGCGACGATGATCCAGATTTTATGAGAAGAACAAAATGAATATTGATTATTATCAAAAGATGATTAGCATAGAATAATAGATATATAGCAAAACTGGTTTATATTCAATAAGGAAATAAGTTGAAACTGTAAAATGTAGCAGAAAACAAGCTTTCTAGAATGGTGGCGGCTTATCTCTGAGAAGAGATGTGATGGTTGCGCTCATTCGTAAGAAGATGATTACAATGAGGCTCTGAAGGCATTTTTACAATAAATAATAATTCATAAAACCCTAGACCCCCAAAAACATAACCCTAGGAGTTGAAGTGCCAAAAGTCATGTTGGTCCCATTTGGGTAAGTTAGTACATCAACTTCCCAGGGTCATAACTTTTGCATACGATCCTCGTTTTAGGCGCACAATAGTGTGTTGGAAAGGTCTATCTGAGGACTACACATGTTCCTGTCAGAATCTAACTCTTTCTATAATTTGACTGCAGCGAGCCCTAAAAACGTTGTTTAGGGCCTCAAAATGACCCTGAAATTCAGGGACCCGAAAACTAGGAAAATTTGCCTAACTGGAAAACTACCAAAATGAGTTAGTTGGAATAGGTGGGAGGCCATCAATATCCATTAGGATCAAACGATATCTCACTATTTGTTATGAAGTGCCTGCGATTATCTCGCACTGTGCAATATGTAGTGTCCGCGTCGATGTCATATTGTGCACTATGAAGTGCCCACGACGTTGGAAAAGTTTTTATAATTTTGAAAGTGTGCTTGCGAGCTTCACACTTTGTTGTAGGGACAACCTTCGATGGTGTAATAAAAACTATCCTAGGATGATCCACTTCACTTGGCTCAGATTGGCTCGGTTCACCTGCTCTTCAATCCAGTGACTAGATTTTCTTCTCCTTTGCTCTTTGCTCCTCCAATGATACCACTTGTTAGGCAATGGAAGCAAAACATAGCATAAAACAAAGAATTAACCAGAAAGATCAAACATGCATTAAACCAAGCACAACAATCCCACAATTGACATAGTGATTTATGTGGAAACCTAGTGAGGAAAAAAACCACAGGCAATGATTATTGGTATTCTTATTATTCAAGTGAGAATTACAATAGCCTTCATAGGAATACAATCATCTTCTCCTCACACACACTCTTCTCTCTTTACACCTTGTACATGATTGCAGTCACATTTTACTCTCACCTCTATGGGTATGCTCACATATATAACATATATCACTCAGTTACACAAACTGATCATGAATAGATCACATAGTTACAGGAACATTTCATAAATAGATTGCATGCATGCGTATTAAAATAGTTGTATGCATGTGCATCTAACCACATGAGGAAATTTGTTGGCATGTTTCCAACAATTCTACCATCAATTTTTGGAATCGTTTGTTCTTGGAAATTTGCAAACCCTTTTGTAGTTCCCAGAGTTCGACAATGTTATTTTTTTTGTGGCCAACAGAGCTGACATAGATCAAGATGATTTATCCTTCTATATTTATGAAGATCCTACTATATCCCTCATGTCCTGGATTCCCTTTGGATGGATCGTCAAAATTAATGTTTTAGAAACCTCTAGGGAGGAGACCAAAATATGTGAGGAACATACTGCAATTTCCTATCTTTATTGATTGGATAGGTGGATGATGTTGGAGATAGATGGAGGTTTTAGAGAATGTATCTTTCTATATGGTCACTTTGCCAATATTTTTCCTCCCAAGGATGAAATAGTACAGTTTATTGGATGGATTTCTTGATTTTCCGCCATATATCTTGTTCCTCGAGACACTTAGATTTAAATATTTTGCATTTGCATTTTTTCTAAGTTTCCCATAGAAGGAAGCCAGAGTGAAGCTACCAGGATTTGTTGACTATTAGTTTGTGGCATGTTTGATGGTTCCAAGTTATAAGGGTCTCATTGATACTGGTTTTGTCTCGATCAAATTTCCTGAACAACATGGCCACTTTGTCCCAAAGGGAAGTGACAAATCTACAACCATTAAATAAGTGTTCGAGTTTTTCATCATTATGATGGCAGATGAAGCAAATAGAGGGACCAAAAAATCCCTTTTTGATCAAGTTGTCCCAGGTCAGGTTCTACTTATGGGATAGGAGCCAAAGGAAGGTGGACACTTTGGGCCATAGATGTTGTTTCCATATTCAATTCGATATTTCTTGAGTGCTTTAGTTAACAGAGTTGGATACCATGTGGTAGGCTTATTTAATGGAAAATTTGTCATTTCACTACTTTCCCCATCTAGGCTTGTCTGATATAGGGATTTTACAAGTGGATAATTCATTACAGAATGAGTCCCATTTAAAGGGATTTGGGGGTAGGACCCATTGTTCTTTCAAAATCCTGATCC
>JASDQU010333139.1:0-12672 GCA_032191745.1 Picea mariana
ATGGTTTTCTATTTTCGGTTAAGATATTAGGGTTTTGGACTAATCCAGGTCATTGGGTTAGGGTTTTGGATGTTGTTGGCTCCTATATGTATATTGTATTGTAAACAACGTAACACAATGTATGAATATAATATATGCTGGTTTTCCCGATTTGGGTTTCCAGGTGAAAAATCTTTGAGTAATGTTTGTATTTGCCATTGTATCTTTTCTGTTCTTTTCTGAATATCAGTTTGTAGTAGATATTGTACAAGGTTAGAATTTACAAGAAGTGTGGCCGATTGAATGGCATGATAAGCAGATTCAACTGAATTTAAAGGCATTTCATCGCCATAACAAAGAAGATCGTCGGGTTCCGGGACCATCCACAGGTCGTGAGACATGTGGATGTCATGAACCGAGGTGGAGATCATATTGATCAAAGCGACAGATAAAGGTGGAATATCGGGTGACGGGATGGGGAAAGTACCCGTCAAAGAGGAGTCTTTGAGAAGACCCACCCCAACATTCTCATACCCAGGAGGAGTTTTGGAAATGAAGGACACATTGTTGGTACGTGTATCGGAGTGAAAGAAGGCCAATTGGTTGACGGTAATGACTTTCCCTTGATGTGGGAAATGAATGACACAAAAAAGAGTCAAAACAACTACACACATGGAGTCAATCCAGCTACGACCAAGTAGAACATTGTAATCAAGAGGAGCATCAAAGACTTCCACTTCGACTTGGACTGTTTGGCCTTCAAACGTAATGGGAAATGATGAAAGAACATCGTAAGGTTTGAAGCCGGAGCTATTAAAGGATTTAAGTGTGTTGTGGGATTCTGTCAAAGGAGGACAATCAATAGATTTCCAACAAGTGAAAGACATGACACACATCAAGGCACCCTCATTCATAACTATCCTACAAATTTTCTTATCAGAGACAATGACTTGTATTTGGAACGTGAGTTGATGGGGGAAATATTGGAATATGATCTTCCAAGTCAAATATTATTAAATTGGTATCCAGGGGGTGGATTCCACCGATAGCTTTCAACAATTCATTCCATAGCATGGGACAAATTTGAAGGACTACAAGGGATGACATCGCGGATGGTGCTTGGGCCAGATCTTCAATAATGTTGCAGTTCTGGGCAACATGGGCATGATGATTGAAAGCTGATTTCCAAACAACACCCTTCAGGGGGGGCAGAGAACTGTATCGAGGCTCGGTCATTCAAGATGAAAAGGACCATTGGTAGGTGGAGTCGTAGGAGGAGGATAAATCAATGAAGGTGGTAATGTATCAACCTTCTCTTTGGGAGAAGAATAATCTTTGGCTCGAGTGGTATGTGTAATGCCATTCTTCTTTGAGTCACCAGTACACATTAATACATATGATGTATTGGAAGGGGATGGTTGGTCATGAATGACCAATTGGGCCTATTGTTGAGAGGGGAAAGGTTGTGACAAGACGACCAAAGTAGGAGGTTTTGGGGTCCCTTGAAGGAACTTGTTAACTTCGACGTGACGTGGACAGTCTTTCGTGTAGTGATCATCACCACAGATAAGACAAGGATATTGAGGTTTGATCTTATCTCTCTCATCAACAGGGGGTGTCTTAGTTTTCTCAGTTTTTGGAGTATTTTTGTCCTCCTTGGTCTTACCCTTCCATCTTTTGGATTTATTTCTACTGGCAGGGGTAGATTAGATAGCATTTACCTCAGAAGTTTTGTTGGTAGGAGGGGTAGGAGATGGAGCACTTTAAACACTAGAAGACGTAGATTTGGGGTTGTTTCTAGAGGGCGAGATAGAATGAGGTTGGGCACGGAAGGTGCCAATCACACCGTCGGAAGCATGTGAAGCCACAGAAGTGGTTGAAGTAGTAAAATTAGAAGCAGGAGGTGCGTCAGGGAGCAGTTCATAAAGAGTACCCATTTGTGAGTAAACGAGGTCTAGATACTGGTCATGATTGATGGCCTGTTCTTCTGTGAAAACTCCACCCATGGCGATGTCCCGATCGATGTCCCAAGCGATGCCATTCACGAATGATTTCGTGAACCATTCAACTAGCAATTGATCAGGAATATTGAATTTGATGAGACGTCATCGACGACGACACTCATGAATATGATCAGAGATATGAGTGGCTTTTCTCTGGTTGAAAGAGCTCAAGATATTAGTTCCAGTTTCATATCAGATCAGTAGCTGGTAATGGGTGAGAAAATACATGGCAAGGGTATTTAAGTCATTGAAGAAACCTCATGGTAATTCTATGTACCACTTCACGGTGGACCCTATAAGGGTTCATTGAAAAAGACGTAGGTGAATAGAGTCATCCATCAAAGAGTTGGATGAGCACCAAAGGTGAAAAGTCATGACATGATTGTTTGGATCCTCTCTTGGTTTGCCATTGAATTTAGGGATGTCCGATGGTAATTTGGCTGGTATGATAGGCCAGTGAGGAGAGTGATGGATTGGTTCATTCAAAATTCATGATAGATTTGGTAGGTCCAGGGTGGCTAAGAAAGGTAATTGTCTATTCACATGTGGGTACTGGTGACTTTGGGGAGGAAGTCCCATCAGTAAACCAGTGGGACCATAAGCGGTTTGCATGTAATGCGAGGATCTGAGTAGGTTCAGTTGTTGGTGTGGAGGCAAGTAACTCAGAGGGTTATACCCTTGAACATGAGTATAGGACTGGGGGTTCGAGCCGCAGATAGGATTGGACGTGCCTGTGTATGTTTGGCCTATGCTGGGGGGAGTGATGGAGCTAGCTTAAGGTTGTTTCCCCCCAGTCGAGAAAGGATTATGTTGAACAAGATAATTCCAGTACTGGGTCAGGAACGAAGGTATATTTTGTCCAAAGGGTGAGGTTGGTGGGGGTTTCCCCTCAATCGGGGGTTGAGTCCCAATTGGACCTTGTCCTGTAAAATGGATTTGAGTATGGCCCCCTTGGTGAAATTGTCCACCAACAGGAATTTGGTAATTAGATGTGAATGACGGAAAGGTGCCACTAGGAGAAGTACCTCCGGCAAAGGAAGAAACAGATCCTCCGAAAGGAGGTGGAGGAAGTGTCAGAATGAAACCAGGAGGAGGTTTCCCAGAAGGAGTGGAACCACCAGGAGTCCTATACGTCATTTGTGTAGGAGTGGGGATAGAGGCATTCAATGCAGGATATCCAAGTGGAAGGGTTGAGGTGAATCTGGGAGAAAGCGGTATGCAAATGGGATCTTGGTTGGCTATCATAATCCCGGTGTGCGGACTCATGGTTTCAGGGGTCATTGTGTAATGGATCGTTTCTAAAGGGATGGGCAAAACGTGACTGTCTGGTGGGGTTTCTGTACCAGGAAAGTAATAAGAAGTAGTAAAAGGTATTGTGTCTAGATCAGATGTCTCAGGCAGTTCAGGTGCGACAATGATATCAACGTCTTCTCCTGAGCCAAAGAGATCCCGTCTAAAAACACTAGAATTCAAAAAAGGATCTTGACCCTCAGTTCCAAGGTAAGGTCCAGTTGGTGATCCAGAACATTGTACAACTAAATATTCGGAAGAGTTAACCCGCACAATACGTCTCTTGGAATCAAGGTGAAGTCGAAATTCTTCTCAAGAATTGGAAATTCAGAATCTTTCTAGAGAGTCAGTCCTTTCTACTTGTCGGGTAGCAAGGTCCTGAAATTCACTCTATTGAGGAGATCCCTCCGGTGAGCTGATAGTCAAGGATTGGGAACCTTCTAGATCTTCTGGGGGTAAACCTTGCATTCTACATGAACGGCGTGGAGGGTCAATTGTGATTGAGTTAAAAATTACAAATGAAAATCAAAGGCCGACTCGGGTAGAAAAACAACAAGCACTAGTAAATTCTAGGAAGCAAAACCAAACAAACAAGACCTTCTAATGTTGAAGGCACTAGTTGGTGATGAAATCCAACGTCACAATGGCGAGACAAGAAGGGGTTGGGCTAGGGTGGAAAAGTTATGTTAACGACCTGCTTAATGGACTTACACCCTGGTGCAAGCTCCCACACATAATCATGGGTATACCCTCCAAGGAGCCCGAGTGACTCTAGCCAATGTCAATTCTAGGTACCATGGAGACTTTCCCCTCCACAATAACCTTGTGTAAGATCCTAGGAATATAGGCAACTAAGGTTACCACCGATAACAATAATTCCTGGGGGAACAGTCCACAGTCCGATCCACACGCAAGGGCAGGGTATCTAGCCTGTAATCAGCTTGAGAGGCTTCCACTCATCATTGTGGGTATACCTCCAAGTGACCCCTGTAATACGTGTAATCTCTATACTGATATCAATAGAGCAGGGTGAGTAACTCTGTCAATATTGATGCGACCTCGGGTTTGACCCTGGTGTGAGAAGGGCTTCCCAGGACAAAATGTTGGTAATGAAATTTGACACTCCCTATCACAAGATACTATTATGTGTTTTGTGCTTTGGAGAGTGTGTCTCATTTCCTATTCCAAAGCTCTAGCCTAGCTAATGTTGGTGTATAAGAGCCCCAGAAAAAGTTATTAGTTAAATTTTAAAATTCCGCAATATTATTAATGGTTGTTGTTACTCAAGAGCACACGAAGATGAAACCAATGTTGTATGAGACTCTGACCCAAAAATGTGCAAGTAGGAATGAAATGTACAAGTTTCGTTCAATGAATCCTATTTATGGGAGGGGTAGAGGAATTTTGCGGACCAACATGAACTATAATGCATGAGGCTTTAAGATGCCAAATCAAAAAATCACTAGCAAAGAAAATTCTATATTCGTGTTTTTTCAATATTTAAATGCCACTTTTTCGAATAACAGGTTGCTTAAAAGTTTTTTTTTTTTTGTTTTAATGAAAAACCAATCAAGATATAGGGAACCAAAACAATAGGTAAGCAACCAAGGAAAACAACAACTCAACACAACAAATATCCAAATGGATCTTTCAATGAAGACAAAAAACAACCAAATTAACAAAACAAAGGTTTTTTCAAATGCAAAAGGGCCTATGTTTCCAATTAATCAACAATTGAAAAAAAAATCGAACCCAACTTTTAAAAACAACTATCACAGGCCTCCCAACCAAACAAGCACTCAGATACCACGATCAAATATTATATCCTTGTTGAGAAAAGGTCAAGAGATGACAGTTGAGGAAAAATGAACAAGAAGAGTCTTTGATTTTCTGAAGACTGATCGTCCACAAAATCCGAAGTCAAGAAATAATCAATCAATGGCCCAAGAAGACCTTTTTCAGACACACATACAAATATGGGCATCTGAGCATATAAGAAACCTTAATCCCAAAATTTTACAAATGGGTTCGTAGGCTAGTAGTAGTGTACAATGCGAGAATGTATCATTCTCGCAGGATGGTCACAAGAAAAGTGCAAGAATCTCACACTAGACTCAAAATAAGAGTGCAAAGTCAAGGAGTTATCACAGGCCCCAGAAGGGTTCAATGTGAGAATGCCTGAAACTAGGCAAAATTTGGAAAAAAGACAAAAATTTTGAAGGGACTTCTAGACCTAGAGAGTCTGTCAGGGTCTCCTGAAGACTCATAGATTGATAGTAATTAAAAAGGGTGAGGCAAGAGAAAATGGCCAAGAAAAAACCAAGGAAAACCATTCAAACTGAGTTCTATCCCGAGTGGAGTCACCAATTTTGTTATCGGACAAATCTGTAGGTGCAGACACTAACAGATCTTCCTAGATCCACTTGAATCTAGAACAAAACAAGACAAGACACTACTCTTTCCCTAAGTTGTGACCATTGATTCTACTTACAGAGAGGAACAATTAACATACCTTTAGATCGCTTCCTTGGGTCTCCGTTGTTCCCACTTCACCCCAACGTTCTCATGCAATCAAGTCCAAGACAACACAAACCAACCAAAGTGAAGGTAACAAAGTATATTCAACATTCAACCTATGCATATGATCAAGGAATTACACAATAAAACAATAATGGTTTTATGGAAAAGGGACATGCCTCTGTATCATATTAAATGGAAATAGAAGATTAGAACCTGATCGCCTTGATTTCACAAGATTCCTTTCGGTGGCCCTTAGTTCCAACACACACTTGCTCTACAATCATATGAAGAATATCTAGCCCAACTTGATAGGTCAAATGGGAGCTCCAAGCTTTCATTCAAGTAGAATCCCTCACACAATCTTCTCACCAATTCCTCATTCGATCTTTCTTAACCTTTTCCATGAGAAACCTTTCAATATATAGGAGAAGGAGAGATGGTTACATGGATGAGGATGATCCCACCAAATCAGAGAAGTCAGTAGGATGCCAACCATACGAATGCCAACTCATCCTCTAGAAGATTCCCTTCTAGAACCCTCGAGACTTCTTCTTTTCTCTAAGCTCAAAAACAAGTTCGCACCCTGCCTATAAATCAGCCTGCGAGAAGTTTGCAACCTAGTTGTGGGAAGCCTGCGAGAATCAGACATTCTCGCACCCCAATACACAGGTTTCCTATGAACTCACTTCAAAATGTGTTTTCTAGAGGAATAAAGCAATCATGTTTCCCAGGCAAAATGTCGTTGTTGGGAGCCTGAACACAACCTTGTAGTAACATCACTAGAGTGACCAGAAATATGTGTAACAGGTCTACTATAACTACTTTTCCTTGATGTGGGAAAATCATGACATAGAAAAGAGTGGACACAACTACACGCATGGAATCGATCCAGCTATGGCCAAGTAGAAGGTTGTAATCGAGAGGAGCGTTAAAGAACTCCACTTCAACGTTGACCATTTTGCCTTCTAACGTAATAGGAAATGAAGGGAGGACATCGTAACGCTTGAAACCAAAGCCATTGAAGGCTTTGAGTGTGTTGTGGGATTTAGTCAAAGGAGGAGAGTCGATGGATTTCTAGCAGGTAATGGACATGACACACGTCGAGGCACCCTCATCAATAACTGTTCTACAAATGTTTTTGTCAGAGTCAATAACTTGTATTTGGAATCCAAGATGAGGGGGTAACCTTGGAATGTGATCTTTGAAGTCAAAGATTATTAAATTTGTATCTGTAGGTTCGATTCCACCAATATCTTTCAACAGTGCCTTCCATTGTATAGGACAACTCTGAAGGACTTCGAGGGTTGACATCGCGAAGGGTTCTTGGGCCAGATCTTCGACAATACTGTAGTTCTGGGCGACAGGTGCATGAGGATTGAAAGCCGATTTTCGAACAACACCCTTTAGGGGAGGGTGAAGAACTGCATCTAGGCTCAGTCATTTGAGATGAAGAGGATTGTTGGTAGGTGGAGTCATGGGAGATGGTTGGACCAACAAAGGAGGTATTGCATCAACCTTCTCTTTGAAGGAAGAATAATCTTTGGCTCGAGTGGTAAGTGTGATGTCGTTCTTCTTTGAATCACCTATACACATTAAGACATAGGATGTATTTGAGGGGGAAGGTTGGTCATGATTGACCAATTGGGTCTGTTGTTGAGAGGGGAAGGGTTGTGACAATACAGCTAGAGTGGGGGGTTTCGTGGTCCCTTGAAGGAACTTAGTAACCTCGACTCATCATGAACAATCCTTAGTGTAGTGATCATCACCACAGATAAGACAAGGGTATCGGGGTTTGCGCTTATCCCTATCGTCAACAGGTGGTGTTTTGGTTTTCTCATATTGCGGGTTATTTTTATCCTCCTTGTTCTTACCCTTTCCTTTTTTGGATTTGTTTTTGTCGGCGGGGGTAGATTGAACATAATTTACCTCAGAAGTATTGTCGATGGGAGGGGTAAGGGATAGAGAATTTTGAACATTAGAATAAATGGGTTTGGGGTTGTTGCTAGAGGTTTGGATGGAATGAGGTTGGGCATGGAAAGTGCCAATCACACCGTCAACTACATGAGAAGCAGTAGGAGGAGTTGAAGTAGAGGAAGTAGAAGGACGAGTTGATTCAGGGAGTAAGTCGTAAAGAGTACCCGTTTGTGAGTAAACAAGGTCGAGGTATTGAGAACGACTGATTTCTTGTTCTTCTATGACAACTCCACCCATGGCGATGTCACGAGCGATGTCGTTCATGAATGATTTCGTGAACCACTCTGCCAACAAATGTTCAAGAACTTCGAGTTTGATGAGACGTCGTCTCTGTCGCCACTCATGAATGTGATCAGAGATATGAGTGGATTTGGTTTGTTTGAAAGAAATCGAAATCTCGGTTCAGGTTTTGTAGTGGATCGGTATCTGGTAGTGGGTGAGGAAATCCATAGTGAGGGTGTTGAAGTCGGTAAAGAAGCTTCGTGGTAATTCTATAGAACACTTTGTGGTAGAAACTGTGAGGGTTCTCTGAAAAATATGTAAACGAATTGATTCATCCATCAAGGAGTTGGATGAGCACCAAAGGTGAAAAGTCATTACATGATTTTTCAGGTCCTCTCCTGTTTTACCATCGAATTTAGGGATGTCGGATGGTAGTTTGGCCGGTATGGCGGGCCATTGAGGGGAGTGACAGATCGGATCATTTAAAATGCTCGACATATTAGGGAGGTATAGGGTGGATAAGAAGGATAACTGTCTATTCACATGTGGGTACTGGTGACTTTGGGGAGGGAGTCTAGTCGGTAGACCGGTGGGACCATAAGCAGTTTTCATATAATGCAAAGATCTCGGCAGATTCGGTTGTTGGTGTGGAGGCAAGTAATTCATAGGGTTGTACCCTTGAACATTGGCGTGGGGTTGAGTGTTCGAGCCCCAAATAGAATTAGATGTGCCTGGATATGGTTGGATTGTATTAAGAGGTACGACAGAGCTAGCTTGAGGCTGTTGTCCCCCAGTCCAGTGCAGATTATGTTGAATAAGATAATTCCAATACTGGGCCAAGGATGGAGGTATGTTTTGTCCATAGGGTGGGGTAGGTGGGGGTTTCCCCCTAATCATGGGTTGAGTCCCAATTGGGATTTGTCCTGAAAAAGGGGATTGGGTTTGGCCTCCTTGGTGAAATTTTCCACCAACAGGAATCTGGTAATTAGGTGTGAAAGATGGGATAATGCCACTAGGATCAGTGCCTCCGATAGAGGATGGAAGAGGTCCTCTAAAATGGGGTTGAGGAAGTGTCAGAATAAAACTGAGAATGAGATGGTGCCCAAAAGGAGTAGAAACACTAGGAGTCCTGGATGAGGCTTGTGTAGGAGTGGGAATAGAAACATTCAACGCATGATATATGGACAGAAGGGTTGGGGTGAATCTGGGTGAAAGTGGTGTGCCAATGGGGTCTTGGCTAGCCACTGTAATCTTGGTGTGGGGACTCGTAGTATCTGGGACCATTGTGTAATGGACCGTTTGTAGAGGGATAGTCAAGATGTGGTTATCCAGTGGAGCATCTATACCAGGAAAATAATAGGCAGTAGTAAAAGGTACTGCATCTGTATCAGATGTTTTGGGAAGCTCAAATGCGACAGTGATATCAACACCTTCTCCTGAGCCAAAGAGATCCCGTCTAAAAATATCGGTAGTCCAAAAAGGATCTTGACCCTCAGGTCCTGTGAATGGTTCGACTGGTAATCTAGAAGACTGAACAACTATATCTCTAGAATAATTTACTCCAACAATACGTCTCTTAGAGTCGGGAGGAAGTCGAAAGTCGTCTCAAGAATTGGTAATTCAGAACTGTTCTAGAGAGTTATTTCTTTCCACTTGTGGAGTGGCAATGTCTTGGACTTCACTCTATTGAGGAGAGCCCTCCAGTGAGTTGGTAGGCAAGGGTTAAAAAATTTCTAGATCTTCTGGGGGTATGCATTCCATTCTACATGAACGACATGGATTGTCAATTGTTATCGAGTTAGAATCTTACGAAAGAAATTATATGGCCAACTTGGGTAAACAAATAGCATGCGCTAGTAAAATCTAGAAAGAAAAAACAAGCAAACAAGACCTTATAATTCCGAAGTCACTAGTTGGTGATGAAATCCAACGTTGTGATGACAAGACAAGAATGGGTTGGGCGAGGGTGGAAAAGTTACATTGACGACTTGCTTAACGGGCTTACACCCTGGTGCAAGCTCCCATACATAATCGTGGGTATACCCTCCAAGGAGCCCGAGTGAGTGTGGCCAACTTCAATTCCAGGTACCGTGAAGACTTACCCCTTCACAGTCACCTTCTGTAAGACCCTGAAAAGATAGGCTATTAAGGTGACCACCAACAATAATAATTCCTGGGGGAACAATCGACAGTCTGATCCACATGCAAGGGCAGGGTATCTATCCCGAAATCATCTTGAGAGGCTTCCACTCATCATTGTGGGTATACCTTCAAGTGGCCCCCATAATACGTGAAATATCTACACTGATATCAACAAAGCAGGGTGAGTAACTCTGTCAATATCGATGCGACCTCAAGTTTGAACCTTGTTTGAGAAGGGCTTCCCAGGACAAAATTATGAAAATGGAATTTGACACTCCTTATCACAAGATACTATTGTGTGTTTTGTGCTTTGGAGAGTGTGTCTCACTACCCATTGATCCGGATTATTTTCGACACAAAATGAGATCGGAGATATAATAAAGAAATGTACAGAGATATCGCAGATATTCAATAATATAATAGAAATGTATCAAAGATGTAACCATAAACACAAATATACAGTAATACACAATTTCTATTAATGAAATAAATGTACAGAGAATGTAAAAATACAGAGTGAAAGACCCGCTAGAATGGTGGCAACTTATCTCTGAGAAGAGATGTGATGACTACTCGCATTCACAAGAATATGATTACAATGAGGCTCTGAAGGCATTTTTACAATAAGAAGGAATGCCAAAAACCCTTGACATCCAAAAACCTAACCCTAGGAGATGAAGTGTCAAAAGTCATGTGGGCCCCGTTTGGGTAAGTGAGTACATCAACTTCCCGGGGTNNNNATCTTTGTTTTAGGCGTGTGATAGATTTTTGGAAAGGTATCGTCGAGGAGATTCATGTTGGGGGATCAATTATGCCTTTGGATATCATTTAGAACCTAGATCTTGAAAAACCTTCATTTGGACCCTCAAAATGGCCCCAGAAGTTAAAACCCGGCTAAAAATAGTAAATTGCCAAAATTGCCAGAAAACTGTTTTGAGCCATTTGGAAAAGGTGGGTGGCCACCGATATCCACCTGGATTACCTATTCCAAAGCTCTATCCTAGCTAATTTTTGTGTAAAAGAGCCCTAGAAAAAGTTACTAGTTGAATTTTAAAGTTGCGCAATATTATTAAACGTTGTTGTTACTCAAAAGGAGACGGAAATGAAACTGATGTTGTGTGAGACTATGACCCAACAATGCGTAAGTAGGAATGAATGATACAAATTTTTGTTCGATGAATCCTATTTACAGGAGGGAGAGAGGACTTTTCTAGAACAACATGAACTGTGATGCATGATCTTCTCTGAAATGTAATATCAAACAATCATGAACAATGCAAATTCTCTATTTTCTCTCTTTCAATACTTGAATGCCAATATTTTCAAATAAACAGTTGCTCAAAAAAAAATGTCTTTAATTTTTATTAGAAACCAAGCATCAGGGATGGAACTAAGAAAAAAAAGCAACCAACGAAAAAGAAATACACAACAAACACCCAAATCGATCTTTCAATGAAGACAAAAAATAACAAACTGACAAGACCACTCTCTTCAAATGCACATGGGTAACAATTTTCCAAGTAAAAATCAATTGAAAAGGACAATTAATCTCAACTTTTAATCCAATCAAAGGCTCCCAACTAGACAAGCACTCAGATTTCAGAATCAGAGATTATACCCTTGTTAAGAAAAGGTCAAGAGGTAAAAATTGAGAAAAAATGAACGAGAAGAGATTTCAATTTCCGAAGACTAATCATTCATGAGATTTGAAGTCAAGAAACATTTAATCACTGGCTAGAGAAGTTCTTTCCAGACACACCAACAAATCTGGGCATCTGAAGACACAAAAGACTTAAACCAAAATTTTCACACGTGAGTTCGCAGGCTGGTAGTGGGGTATAGTGCGAGAATCAAGGATTCTCGCAGGATAGACATAGACAAACTACGAGAATTTTGTATTGAATTGAACATCAGGGTACGAACTTTAGTGATTCTCACAGGCTACAGAAGGGTGCAGTGCGAGAAGGTCTGTAATCAAGCAAGTTTTGGAAAAAAGGAAAAACTTCTGAGGGAACTTCTAGATCCATGGATTCTGGAAAGGTCTCCTCAAGACTCATAGATTGATGGGGAATGTAAAAAGGTAGGTTAAAATAAAATGGCCAAGAAAAAACCACTAAAATGGGTTGTCTCCCTAATGGAGTCGCTAATTTTGTTATCGGATAAATCGGTAGGTGCGAACACTAACACATCTCCCTAGATCCACCTGAATCTAGAACAGGACAGGACACGACTCTTTCCCTAAGTTGTAATCATTGAATCTACTAATAGGAAGGAACGAGTGACATACCTTTATATCTCTTCCTTAGGTCTCTGTTGTTCCCGCTTCGCTCTGGTGCTCTTGTGAAATTAGGTCCAAGACAACACAAACCAGCCAAAGTGAAGATAACAAAGTATATTCAATGTCAACCTATGCATATGATCAAGTATTTATGCAATAAAATAAGATTGATTTTATGGGAAAGGGACATGTCACTGTATTATATTAAATGAAAGTAGAAGATACAACTGGATCGCCTTGATGTCACAAGCTTCCTTTCAGTGA
>JASDQU010333142.1:0-12769 GCA_032191745.1 Picea mariana
CAAATTTTCCCATGTGAAAATTTCATCCATCTCTAATGGACATGCCTCCACCAGCTCACTTACTTTTCTCTTAATTCTTGTGGCCCACTGCACTAACCATGATTTCTAATCCTTGCATTTTTTAAGAACACATAAATCACCAATTTTAGGTGCAATATAGATGTGACTAGACCCTGGTTCAATCCAAATAGAAATAGATTGCTTATCAATCTTACCTTCAACTTCCACCACTAATGCTTGGTGGTCTGCTTGTCGATCCTCCAAAGCAACGTAATTTTTGGAATGGTCTTTGCTACATCATTAGTTGTTGTAGCTTCTTGAATGTTTTGAACAATCCTAGTGTTCTCTTGTTTATAAGGACAATCTCTGAGTAAATGATTTCCTCCACATCCCCAACATTTTGGAGGCCCTTTCAAAAGCTCACTTAGTCTCCTTCCCACCAATCCTATTGGTTTGTTTCCACTCTATGTTGGGTAGTTCTGCTGAAAACTATTCCATGTTGGATAACTTGGTTGGAAACTCGTTAACTGATTTTTACACTATTGAGGCTTGAATCCTTTCTTTCTCTATTCATATTTCTCTTTTCTATTTTCCTTCCATGCCCTATTGAATTCTAGTTTATGCTTATTATGTTCATAATAGTAGTTAACCTTCTTGATTGTCTCATCAAGAGTTTTAGGCTCATCAAATTCAATCCCGTCTTTGTAGGATTGAGGTATCCCACTTAGGAAGCATTGAATTTTGACCTTCTCATCCATGATATATGGGACATACCTTAGAAGTTCCAAAACTTACTTGCATAATCCTCCATAATCATTTGTCCCAATCTTATCTCATGAAATGCTTTGATCTTACCATCGTAGTATCTTTCCAAAAGGTATTTCTACTGAAAGTATTTCTTAAATTTCTACTAAGTGATTTTTCTTTCATTGGTATTCTTCACTTTCTTGAGGTCTTCCCACTAAATATTTTCTCTTCCATTCAGATTAAAAATGGCCACTCTAGGCTTCATATTCCCAGAATAATCATGTACGTGAAAATATTTCCTTATCCCAAGAAGTCATGCCTTAACTTCTTAACTTGATTTCACCTCACCATCAAAGGTAGGTGGTTTTACCTTGATTGGCTCTATAGATTTATACCTATGACAAACTGAGGAGCTTGTTTTCAGATAGGGTCTCACTATTTTGTGGTGTGATTTCTTGCTTGGTGGAGGGTGCACTCTTGGAGGAGGGCGCAAGCTTAACAAGCACTAGTGTTACTTAAGCTATTGCAGATCTGAGTGGTTCATTGTTGAGGCATCATACAAGAGCTTGTTTGTATGTAATGGTTTCTCCATTGGCCGAGGGAGGATCAAGGGCGCATCAGTTTAGTGGAATAGGCAACAAGGAAGAGAGGGCGCACTTGCTTGGGCGTATTCTTCATGGAACCTTCTAGCCAAGCTCGAGAGGAGCTTGCTACTTGTATAGGTTCCATTGTATTTGTTTACTTGTTGTATTCTATACTTGAGACATCACATATATACACTTTAATTCTAAATTGGTTTTCCCCGCGGGGGGGGGGGTTAATTGAGGATCATGTTGACCAAAAATACTTGTGTTCAAATTCCATGTATGCTTAGTGTTTAAATCAACAGTAGGAGCTTGTTAAGATCTTAGAGGGGTGCTATATCTTTTGAGGTTTGCATGTGCTAACATTTAGATACTAAAACCACTTGCAAGGGCACCTTAAAAGAGCATATAACCATCAGTTGAAGGAAGATTTCTTGGCAGAATTAAACAGACCTGTTTGTTGTTCGAAAACATCAACAAAGATAGATTTGAATAACTAAACTTAGAGACCAACAAGAGTTCATAAGACATGCATGTTGGGCATCCTTCATAGTTCTTCAAAAATCTACACAAGTGGCCACGTTGGTTGGGGTCGTGGATGTTTCACCATAGAGGTTTTACCACGTCAAAACATCGATGTGTTGATCTTTGATCTAGTTGTGTGAGTGGTTACTGAAGGTGTTCGTCCTCTATTGGAATACTTGTGTTATCAAACAAACATGTCAAGTTAGATATCATCAACCTTTGCAACATTTAGAATATTCGACGCACTTACACAATGGATCGACAATCTAACAAAGCCTCATACTCCCTTATAACGTTACAAATAATGATAGTTAAACATAGATCAGTCTTGCCACAAATAAATTTAGGCCATGAAAGAATAGAACAAGTGTTTAGCTCAATGTAATAAAAGACAACCTAGGTGAGAGGATGAGATGCACTAAGTAGAGAGTGACAAGAGAAGAGAGTTCATCCGAGTGTGAGTGGGCAGGGCCGAGGAAAGTTGTGAAGGATAGTGAGGGAGATAACAGCTAGGTGGGCTAGGCTATAACTGGATTGTAATCTTCTAAAGGGCCATTATCCCAAGACAAGAGCCTTGATTTTATAGCAATAAAATCATCACAAATTTGGTTTTCCCGCAAGGGTTTTTCCAAGGGTGTTTACCCGAATATATCATGTATAATGTGTTATGGTTTATGGTTTAATGCTTCTGTTAATGTTTTGTTGGTAACCTAGTTGCGTTGTTAATAGTAAAATTGTTTTGCTCAAAGTTAATGGCCAGGTGCTAGGTTTGTAGGAAAATAAACATGGTATCAGAGCAAGAACGAGAATCACAAGATGGTGTTGAGAGAGAAGCTCATGGAAACAAAGATGATAGGATAAGATACAGTGACGAGTTATCTCACCCAGATCTGACAGGTTCGAGATGAATTGGCTGTAGTTGGGGAGATAGTGGTTGATTCAGAGTTGGTGAGGATGACACTCAAAGGATTCAGGAAGGGGTGGACACCATTCATCAGAGGAATCGTGGCACGAGAGACCCTCCCTCATTGGTCAAGGTTGTGAGATGACTTCATTCAGGAGTAACTTCGAAATGAAGAACTGAATGGAAGTAGGTCCAAGGTTGATGATGAGAACGTTTCTCTTGCCAATTAGGTAAAGAAGGGCAAGTTCAAGAAGTTTTCCAGTGGAGAGTCTACCTCTCAAGACGACAAGAAGGACATGAGCAAGGTCAAGTGTTATGCATATCACAAGTTTGGGCACTATGTAGGTCAATGTCCGAATAAGAAGAAGGGGGGAAACAAGACACAACCAAATGTAGTTGCGTTGGAAAAGGCTCAAATGGATGAGTTTGCTAAGAGGTTTGAGCAGTCAAATCTCTTACTTGTTTCCCAGACTACCTTGGGCACCATATCAACTGATGCATGGTTGATAGATAGTGGAGCCTCATGTCATATGACAGGAGAACAAGATGTGTTTGAGAGCTTCACAGAGTCTGACTCAGATTTGTATGTGGAACTTGATATGGGAACCAAGAATGTAGTGCAAGGATCTAGAATAGTGCCATTCCAAATGGAGTCAGGTGGCATATAGAGAGTGACGAATGTGCTATAAGTGCCAAAACTCAGGAGGAGTGTGCTCTTAGTCTCAGCGATTGAGAAGAAGGGCTATGAGTTCTTATTCTGATATGGAAAGGCATTGATCATGCCTAGAGGATCTAGCTCAGACAAAGCAGTTGTCTTTGGAGTTAGAGAATTGACCGACTTAAGCTATTTGCATTATTCCCTTGGCCTCCAAGTTTTGCAAACCAAGGAAGGAATTTTTATTTCCCAGTCTAATTTTTTTTGTGACCTTCTTTGTCTCTTTCACATGGAAGACTCTAAACCAACCCCTTCTCCCTTCCAGTTTGGAGTCAAACTTGTTGCCACCTGTACTTCTCCCGAAGTTGATGCCACCTTGTATTGTCAGTTAGTTGGTAGCCTCTTATACTTGACTCATACTTGTCCTAATCTTTCCTTTGTTGTTGTTCTTGTTGTCTGGTATATGCAAACACCCTATAAAATCCATTGGAAATCAACTAAAAGGATACTTTGATATGTATGCAGTACAGTTCAGTTCGGGATACATTACAGTTCAGGGGGGACTCCTTTATTGGTTGGTTTCACTGATTCCGATTGGGCCGACGACCCTGATGATCGAAAGTCTATTGCAGGTTATGTTTTTAGCCTTGGTTCGGGATCTGTCACTTGGGCCTATAAGAAACAACATGTTATTTCTATTTCTTCAGCAGAAGCATTATATTGAGCAAAGATTAATGCAAGTCAAGAATCTGTGTGGCTTCGACAAATCCTTTTAGAGTTTGGATTCCAACAACAACATCCGAAAACCCTCTAGTGCGACAATCAGAGTTCCATCAAGCTCGCCAAAGACCTAGTTCAACATTAGTGTAGCAAACACATTGAGCTACACATGCACTTCATCAGAAAGCTCATTCATGCTCGAGTTCTTGAAGTTCTTTTTTGCCCTACAGAAGATCAAGTTACAGATATTTTCACAAAGTCTCTTACCGAAGCGAAGTTTTCCAAACTTCGATCCATGTTAGGATTTCAAAAAATTTTCATTAAGGGGGGATAGGCTCTAATGCCTCCTTCCTTCTCCTATTGTGTCGTCTTTGTAAATCCTTCAATCCTAGTCCAAGTTGTTCTTAAGGGGGGATGTTAGGATATTTAGACACTTATGAGTTAGTTAAGATCAACTTGGTCTAATGTGTCATTAGGTAAACACGTGTTTCTTTAATATGCATTAGTATACATTTGTAGTTAGGAAATTCGACGATCACAATATGTTCCCGACATAGAGTGATCTGACGGTTCATTTTCTCCTTGATCTTAACGACTACATTGATCAATCGCTTAACACCCGATTGGTCCATTTCTCTATTTAAAGAGCATGGAGGGTCATTTGTTGATGATCAGTTATGAGAAACTTTCTTGTAAATCTCTTTGTAATATTTTTCTTTTGCATTAATAAATTGCTCCAAGTTGTTGAGAATTGGGTACCTTGGAAAGTGGTCCCCTTGTGGTTGTGGGTCTCTAACCACAAGAGGGAAATATTTGACCTTTTGTACCTTGTACTTTGTGTCTAATTCTGCATTGACTTTATCCTAAGTCAAAAGGTGGAATTTGTCAATTAAGGCAAATGTGACAATTAATTCACTTTGTGGGTGAATTGAGGGACATAAAGTGAACTTGGGAAACTTAACCCAAAGTGGGTTTCTAAGTGAGATTATTTTGAGGAGATCTCACCCATTTATTAGATATGGCTAGGAGTGATCTAGGCCATTGATCTCTAGGTTTCCTTATGGATGGTTCAAGAGGGGCGCATAGGGAAATGACAGGCTTATTCACTCATTTGTTCACTTGGAGAGTTCGAAGAGGAGCATTGAGAGGAGAATGGAAGCATTGGATGAGGGAAGCTTGGGTGCCATCATTCATGGAGGGCGCAAGGAGGCTTAGGGTCTCATTCTTTTGTGATGTGAGTTCTTGCTTGGTGGAGTGTGCACTCTTGGAGGAGGGCGCAAGCTTAGCAGGCACTAATGTTACTTAAGTTATTGCAGATTTGAGTGGTTCATTGTTGAGGAAACATACGAGAGCTTGTTTGTATCTAATGGTTTCTCCATTGGCCAAGGGAAGATCAAGGGCTCATCAGTTCAGTGGAATAGGAAACAAGGAAGAGAGGGCACACTTGCTTGGGCGCATTCTTCATGGAACCTTCTAGCCAAGCTTGAGAGGAACTTGCTACTTGTATAGGTTCCATTGTATTTGTTTACTTGTTGTATTCTATACTTGAGGCATCACATATATACACTTTCATTCTAAACTTGTTTTCCTCGGGGGGGTTTTATCTAGGGTCATGTTGACCAAAAATACTTGTGTTCAAATTTTATGTATGCTTAGTGTTTAAATCAGCAGTAGGAGCTTGTTAATATCCTAGAGGAGTACTATATGTTTTGAGGCTTGCATGTGCTAACATTCAGATACTAAAACCACTTGTAAGGGCACCTTAAAAGAGCATATAACCATCAGTTGAAGGAAGATTTCTTGGCAGAATTAAACAGACCTGTTTGTTGTCCTAAAACATCAACAAGGACAGATTTGAATAGCTAAACTTAGAGCCCAACAAGAGTTCATAAGACATGCATATTGAGCAACCATCATAGTTCCTAAAAAATCTACACAAGTGACCACATTGGTTGGGGTCATGGATGTTTCACCATAGGGGTTTTACCATGTCAAAACATCGGTGTGTTGATTTTTTATCTGGTTGTGTGAGTGTGATGCAGGAGCATCGCCAGCAAAGCACAAGTGGAGGACAGTTGGGCACACTAGTGCATATTTTGAATTCCAAAGTTGGTGTGTTAATGTAATATCTGAAAAAGATTTTTAGTTATGAACATCTTTAATGATCGGAGGCTGAGCCATCGCGTAAGATCGATGAGGGAATGTATTTTGCTTTAATGTGAAGGATTGCAGCAAAGATCTAGAGCGTTCGCTCTTATCTGTCTGAATCAAATATTTATTGTAATAAATGTTAAGTAGTTGAAAGTTTTCATTTCGATGGGATAGTGTAGAGTAGTTGGATGGAAAGGCTTGAAGATCACCCCCTTGTATAAAGCTTTGTATTGTTGTCGAGAAGAGGATGTCGAATCTAGTGTGTAGATTGTCATTGTAGTTGTTGATACTCTAGTTATCAAGAGTCATTGCCATTGTAGCCAGGATCTGAGAGCTACACAGAAGCAATGAATGTATGTATGTAATTTTCAGTTGAATGAATATAACAGAGGAATATTGTCTTAAATGTGCATTGTCGTTGCGTTTATCTAAATGAGTGAATGGTAGACTTTTCTGTTTTATTCCCTGTTATTTCTTGTTCTTGTGTTTGTGCATGCATTTACATGGTTGAATATATGAGTCACCGTGAAGAGTGAATAAGTTTTAGTTGTTTCTCTTCTACGAGCGAGTGCAAGGAGTGCATAGTGTCCGTAAGGAGTGCGCTGACAGAGTCTGTTTCGACTCATAAGCTCAGAAGAGATAGTGTGAACTTGTGTATGGAAGGAGTGCATAAACGTCTGCAAGGAGTATGTGACATAGTTTTCAAATTCGAAAGATCAGGAGGAGAAGTGCGATTTTAGTCACAGAAGAGAGAAGTTGTTGGAGAACAGTCACAAGGAGTGCGAAATCATCCACAAAAAAGTTGAGTGTGGAAGAGAACCTGTTGCAAGGTGTGCACAGGTCGGGATTTCGACTAAGTGTCGAAGAGGGTGTTTTAAGGAACAAGAGAAGGTCAAAGAAGTTAAGCTTGGGTGGGAGAGCGACAAAAAATCTTCAAGGAGGAGAATCCCTAAGGTTTTCATCAAAATCCGTGAACAAGATTAGTTCTGGAGGGAAGCGAATAACTCCAAACTGTCAGATCCAGAAGAACTGCGAGGAAGTTGGCCATAAGGAGTTTCAACACTTCGGGGTTCGGGAAGTCTGGAGGTGTTGTATGTGCAAAGTCGCGAATTCGCGGAGTCGCGAAATAATCGCAGTCGTTGGCCATTTAGGAGACACGCAGCATAAATCTGGAAGTTCAGAGAAGGCCGCTTCGGGAAGAGCTGAAGGTAGAACTAGCGGTAGTTCCGAAGCTCGAATTCACGAAGAGTTGGTCCACGGTCATAGCATGTGGTCACCTAAGAGGGAGGTTTAGCATGGAGTTAGGAATCCCGAAATTAAGTGTTGCCAGGAGCGTCGAAGAGCGAAGGCACGGGTAGTTCGCCCCTGCGGGTAACACAAAAGGGACCTGTGTGTTGAGCGTTCGGGCACTGTTGAAGGCCCGAAGATTCAATCCGACTCGAGATTTTGAAGATCCAAGATCGAGAGGTCACGTAGCCCCAAGGAGGGAAGGGAAGGGGGGTCTACGCCAGGAGTGGTATCAGAGTTGATACAGAATTGATTTATGTGGAAAGAGAAGTAGGTTGATATCGACGAGAGGTATTAGATACATCAACACAGTGCCGCCTAGAAGATGTGTTGAGCCACCCGTAGCCAACAGAGCTATGGAAAGGGAGATGAGAGAACTGCGTGCAAGGTTGGATGCCATGGAAACAACACAAAGGAGAGCACCTGATGTTGGAGACGTCAACGATGTAGAGATGAAGAAGTAGAAGTCGAAGAAGTGGTAGTTGAGGATGTTGCGGAAGAGCGCTTGCTGAAAGCGGTTCTCAAGTTGGGAGCCAGAGCGAAGATCGACATCCCAATGTATGAAGGTAATCTGGACACTGAAGAATTGTTTGATTCGATACGAGTAATGGATGAGTATTTTGACTATGAAGATGTCGAGGAGTAGAAAAAGGTGAGACATGTCGTCACTAGGTTGAAAAAACATGCAGCACTGTGGTGGGATGAACTGCAGGCCGACAGGAAAAGCAAGGGCAAACAAAAGATCAAAAGTTGGCATAGAATGGTAGCCAAGCTAAAGGCGAAATCCATACCCAAGGATTACCAGATAAATTTGTTGAGGAGGATGCAGAACTAGAGGCAGAAAGGGATGACTATAAAGGAGTACACAGAGGAGTTCTACAGATTGAACATCAGGGTTGGACATAGAGAGAGAGAGACGAAGAAAAAGTTGTCAGGTAGCTCAATGGCCTGATATATGATATCCAGAACGAAATGAGCATGACGACAGTTAGAACCGTAGAGGATGCGTATCAGATTGCGTTGAAAGCAGAAGAGAAGTTGACCAAGAAGTAGAGTCAACAAAATAGAGGCAGAATCTTGAACAAATGCAAAGGAGTTTCCCAGGACAAGGCACATAAGCCCAAAGGCAAGGCGGAGAAACCACATAGTCACTCTAAGTGAGGAGGAAGTGTTAATATTATGGTAGCTGCGGGAGGTATTTACCTCCACGTGTAAACCTGACGAGAATAGAAGACTCCAGAAAGCAAGAGAAAACCCTAATGAGTTGGCTAATAATCCTAGAAGTCTTATCAGCTCAAGAAGATAAATTATATTAGGTTATTATCCTCCAAGAGAAGAAGTCGGCCAGAAATAATAATAATATACTGAACAAACATATACACAGAAGGAGAAGTCGGCCCTAGCAAATCTGGTAGAACCACTAAAAATACAGGGTGCCAGTTCTCATTTGACACATCTCAGAATTGTAGAGCAGCAACTGGTGCACACTGCAGTTCCCAGTTTGGTGCGCATGTGTGGAGGAGAGCTGCAGGTGCAACTGCTGTAACAACTAGTTTTCAGTATTGGCTTGGACTATCTCTTGGCTAGGGTTTGGACTATCTGATTAGCTATTGTTGGTGCGCTATCCTTGGAGGAAGATGCGCTACACCTTGTTTGGCTATCTAGCCTAGGGTTTGCTTTCTGAGTAATTCTCAGTCAAGGTTAAGGTGCTTGGAGGGTGGCTTCGGCCTATGGTTAGGTGACAAGGGTATTGTCAATGGTAAAACGAGCACACATCCTTCATATTCTAACAGGGTATGGGCCCACACCTCCTTCATTCAGTCTAAACGCTGGAAGGAAACATAACCGCTAGGATATTGAGCTCGCTGAGGAACTGTCACTAGGGTTACTAGCAGAAGCAACTTCCAAGACACTGTCACTAGGGTTACTAGCAGGAGCAGTTACAAAAACCCTAATCCTCTTATTGAGGCACCTTAAGTGAATGGATTGACCTAATCTCCGGATAGATCAGTATGCTCTAGCCTAGTGCATCTCCTGATACTCTCATCAAGCCAAGATGTGAAGTTTGAATTTCTAGTCAAATCTAGAGTTTGACCAAGTCAAGCAGCCATGACTAACTCTATGAAGTCTGAGAACAAGTTAGATGGAGCCTCTAACTTCAGAGTGTGGAAGACAAGGATTGACCTCATCCTTGCCAAGAATAAAGTGTTGGATATCGTGAAAGGAAAGATCATGAAGCCAGAGTTTGAAGAAGGAAAAGAGAAGGAACCACAGAACGTTGCAGCTATGGAGAAGTTCAAAGATGTTGACATCAATGCCATGAGTATCATAGTGGATTCTATAAAAGACCACTTGATACCCTACATCTCCCATCTTGACTCATCAAAGAAGATGTACGATGCCCTAACAAATCTCTTCTCAGTCAGAAACATTGGACAAGTTATGAGTCTGAAGAATGAGCTCTGTGACATAAAGATGAATGATGATGACAACATAACATCATACTTTGTATGGATCTCCCAGTTAAGAGATCAACTACAAGTTATTGAAGAGATCACTTCAGAGAAGGAATTGGTGAACATAGTACTCAATGGTCTTCCCAAGACGTGGGATGCATTTTCCGCAAGCATGAACACAAGGAAGGAGTATCCGACATTTGAAGAACTTTGGACTTGCTGTGCTCAAGAAGAATCAAGAATCAATGCAAAAGAGAAACCCCAAAGGAAGTACAATGATCAAGCCTTCACAACAAGATTCAAGAACTTCAGGAACAAAAGGAAGTTTGGCTCAAGGAGGAAGCCAAATCAATTGAAAGACATTTCATAAGTACAATGCTTCAACTGTCGAAAGTATGGTCACTACAAGAATGATTGTCCTGAGCTAAAGAAAATGAAGGAGAAACATGAAACATCAATTGCCGAAGAAAAGGAACCTACAAAGAAGACTAAGCAGGATGGAAGAGACTTCTTCTTCTAAAAGGTAACAACACTCTTCTTATTTCTTGTACATATCTTGTTTGCATCGTCTATGTACATATCTTGTATATCTATCTCTTGGAAGATAATATGTTCCAAGAAGAACTATACCTATGGAAAAACAAATAAGATGAAAATAGATATCATTAGATAATACACATGAAAGAATGAAATACAAATCATGTGGAAGCTATTGCAAGATAAGCCGAATCAATCATGAAGAGACTTAGAAGAAGCAGAGACAGAAAGAAGTCAGCAATCGAGAGGAAATTGGAAAAAGACTTATGACGTTTTGTAGAAAACAACAAGACGGAAGCGTGGACTCTGTTAGACAAGAGAGCCAATTATATATTGCAGAAGACAATAAGGATGCAGATGGAAGCGTGGACTCTATTAGACAAGAGAGCCAATTATATATTGCAGAAGACAATAAGGATGCAGATGGAAGCATTAACTCTGTTAGACGGAGGGAGCCAATTATATGCACTTATACATGAAGCAAGGATTAAGAGGGAGCTAATCCTATGATCTATTGAAGATGATGAAATATATATATCCATGGTAGCAACCATGAAAGACAGTACGTGTTCAGTTCAACCGCAGAAGAAGACTTCTTCGAAGAGAAGCCTTAAAGTATTCTTGGTTGTCCATCCAGATCCGTGATCCTATGATGAAAGGAAGAAGTGGAATCTCTAGGGCATGGAATCTATAAGAAACTCCGTGGACCCAAGAGCTAAAGAAAAACATGAAGAAGAACATGAGGATTCCAAGAAAGAAAGAGAAACCAGAACAAATAGTCATTGTATCAAGAATCACAAGATTACCAGCCTGATATGAACTCACTAAAAGCAATCAAGCATAAGAACTGAAAAGTCGTGATGAAGAACAGTGTATGGAAGACTTATGAATGAAAGCATTGCGAGATCTAGAACCAGAGGTTCTCCCATATGGAGGGAGAGGACTATGATGATTACTTGTTCCAGTAAACCAGACTTATCTCTACATAAGTCATTATATAATCCACAACATCCATGCGTCGGAATTATACATTAGATGAATGCATAGAATGTTCTCCGGAGAAATTGGATAAAAGAGCGTATGAAGAGCAATCTCAAGACTTTGAGGCATACCAGAAAGAGACTCTTGTATGCAGATAGAAGAAGATAACTTGGTGGAGAACCTCCAGTGCAGAGTAGAAGCGTGGTGAAGACTCCCTATAACATCAAGATGATTACTCAGTAGATCAGATCTCATGATGACAAAAGAAGTGCCACATGGATAGCTTCTAGTTTTCCAACAATGATATACTCTACTGTTCAAATCTACATGAAGCCTTCACAGTGTTCCAGACTAAAGTACATTTTGAAATCAAGCATTACATTATCCATGATGAAGTCCAGAAAGGAGAAAATGGTTCTCCAATACATATCTCCACAGATGAGCAGATAAGCAGACATTTTGGTAAAGCATTTGCGTACTCAAGCTGGAGCTCATGGAAACAACTTCCTTATTGAAAGAGGAAGAAATAACTCCCAGGTTGGGAGGGAGCACTGAAAATATTATTGAAGACATTCATTGAAAAATAGTCCATCTTAGACAGATGCTTTCATATTCAGAAAGTGGATTGAGATTTTTGACAGACAGTGACTTTCCATTGTGGTTAACATGGGAAGTAGTTTGATTGTTGATGTATCATAGACAACGAATTCCCATTATGGTTAACATGGGGAGTGGTCTAGGGCAGTCTCTCTTCTTGAGGGTTACTCAAGAAGATTGGCCTGCCTTGTTAAATTTATATGCAGCAGCGAGAGCCATTCTCCTGGAGGATGGCTAAGACCCTAGACGAGATCTAGGGCCCCCAGTGCAATCCTGTGGTATGTGGTCTAGGACCAAACAGTTAATGCCATGGCAAAAGACCCTTCTTAGGGCCCCCAGTGTATGACTGGGGTTCTTGGTCTGGGACCAAGCTGTTATAAGACCCTAGTTGTGATCTAGGGCCCCTGGACTGGATCCAGGGTACCCATGCCTGGGGCATTGGGTTTCTTAGTCTGGGACCAAGATGATAAAGACCCTAGATGTGTTCTAGGGCCCCTGGATGTGTTCCAGGGAATCCTTGCTTAGTGCTTGGATTGATCCTTGGATGTGTTCCTTGGTGGTTGATGATAAAGACCCTAGATGTGTTCTAGGGCCCCTGGATGTGTTCCAGGGAATCCTTGCTTAG
>JASDQU010333143.1:0-12769 GCA_032191745.1 Picea mariana
TTTTTCTCTACAAGTGAAGAAGAAGATGTGGATATAGTTTGTGTAAAGTTTGATGGTATTTATCCCATGAAAAGAATAGAAGGAAATCTATTAAAACTTCAAAAGGAAATTGAAGAGAGTTTATACATGTATAGAAGTGATCATTTTTATACACACTATAACTATCTTTCGGATAACACTAAGAAGTTTCTTAGGAGAAGTCTAAGGCACATCTTGAAGTTAAAAGAAATGATCAAAGAACAAGAAGAGAGCAATAAGACTAAATTAGAAGAAAAAGAAGAAGAGATCAAAAGACTAAATAATGGAAAAGAAGATATGAATGTAAAAGAAGAGATTAGTAAAAGTTTTGAAACTATTGTCCATCTCAAAACTCAAATTGAAGAAGACAAAAGAATAGAGGAACTATTGAAGATTCAAATAAATGAAAAGGAAGATTCATGTTGCAAATTAGAAGCTGAAATTGTTGACCTTAGAAAGAAGGTAGAGAATTCAAACAAATTCTTGAATAGCTCATGAATCTTGGATGAGATCTTAGAAAGTCAAAGACCATCACGTGATAAATCAGTTATTGGATACAAAGGAGAAGGTGCACATGCTGAAGCAAGCACCTCAAAGAAGCATGAGGAATTTCCATTAAAGAAAGAAGACAATGTTGCAAAACAACCATCTACACAAGGAAGAGAAAATTTCAAAAGAACAAAGCAAGGAAGACATCAAGAAGCCATTCTTGAGACACCAAAGCAAAGGTATGAAAGTGTTTTTCATGGGTATTGTTATTCATGTAATGGATATGGTCATAAATCTTTTGAGTGTAGATCTTATGAAAGAAGATATAATGGAAGATTTCATAACACCATGACGTGTTGGAGATGTGATCAAGTAGGACATATTGTTGTTCACCGTAACTCTATGAGATGCTACAGTTGTAGTGGATTTGGCCACAAATCCTAGGAGTGATGGAACACAAGAAGAAAGTCCATGATGAGGACTTCACATAGCATGGCTAGAAGAAGGAATGAAGTAAGAAAGGGAAACATCTTTGAAAATATGGATACTAAGAGCTCAAGTTCTGAAGATAAGGGTCATCTACAGAAGTGGGTGAAGAAGACAGTTCAGCCAGATCAAAATGAAAGATTGAAGGAAAGTTCAAATATGTCATCTACTAAGGAACACGCAGGTAACAATGATGACAGTCATGTGTACACGCATTTTGACCTTGAATAGGTCGCGCACACACACGCTCAATTTTGTAGCAGGCCGCGTGTCTGTTGAAAAGCCTTGGGAAAAAGGCAATGCACATGGATTGGAGTTTGATGTGATGGTAAAACTCTGTATTCCAGGGTCTGACATTGTTTATTGTAGGTTCTAACACTATTTGCTGTAGGTTTTCATGGTGAGATCACACAAGGTTATGATATAAAATAAATCTTGGGTGCATGGCACTAACCCAAGAGTATGGATTGATGTTGATCAAATGCTCATCTATTGGATTATGTAAAATAATCTGGTGGTGTACATGGATGGTATATCTTATGATTGGTAGATGCACATGATTGGCATATTAGTGGATGCACATGGTTGGCATGATGGTAGATGCACATGTTGGCATATGGTGGATACATTTCATGGATGATATCTTTTGGCACATTGTTGATGAACATGGTTGATTTACATGGGTGTTGTGCATGATGGGAACATTTTGGTACATGAAGTACTTGGTGGATATATTGTTCATGATTCTCTATTTCATTGTTGACATATATTTTGTTTCATGATGAATGGTATAGCACAAGTTTGATGCATGAACAGGTCCAAGGATCGTCATATGGTAGCACATTGTTCATCTTGTAGAGAAGATACGGGGAGACATACCCTTAGGGGGAGTCATTCTTCTTCCCATGATTCTAGGAGGAGATATCTATCAGATGCATACCTAGAAAATAGACCAATATTTGAAGAAAGAGCACAGAGGCATAATTCCAGGGGGAGTGATGGTCACAGGGGGAGTATGTTCGATGTATTTTCAGCATTACATCAGATTGATATCCCTTGTTCAAAAGGGGAGAGATTATATAGTAGAAACAAGACAGGCGGAGAAGCCCCAAAAAGGAGAATGGCCCTTTGCCATTGATGTCAAAGGGGGAGAGATAATCACATTGATATGATTGATGTCTATTGATGGGAGAGATTGATGTGGACAAATAGTCACATTGACTATTGATGTAGAGCATGTCTTGTCTACATGTTAACATCGATAATTGATAATTGGAGTTGACATCAATGTTGGTATTGCCATCAATGCCAAAGGGGGAGATTGTTGGATCATGCTGTCATTGATGTCAATGGTTTGTCATTGATGCCAATGGTTTGATTATTTGGGAGATTGTTGGATCATATGTCATTGATATAAATTGTTTGGTTTGATTGATTTCATTGATTGATGTCAAGTAATTGATTGATATGATGCCCTTGATGAAGATGATATATGTCCAAGTGGAAACCAATTGATGAAGATGGATCAATGAGTTGTCATTGATACATGATGTAGTGGTGAATTGATGCAAATATGAATCATTATTGTCTTATCATTGTTGATAAGGTGCATAAATGGATGAACTCCAAAGTGTTCCCCTTATGGTGAAAGCCATCACAGGAAGACACCTTATGGAATGATTTATCCTAGAATAATGGTTGGAGGACCCGAGCTTGTATGTGGATTAATGAGATGAAGATCAATGAATTTGTTGGTGAAACTATCCTGGATGGATAATGCTTGCCATGCCATTTCCAGTGGTATGTGGAATGTCACATAACTCCTCATGTTTTGAGAGTTATGGCCTTATGAAGTTAGAGGACCCCCATATGAAGGCTTGAAGCCCCCAAGGTCAAAGAAGTAAAAGTGGTTGAAAATAAGAAATCATTATTTAAATGATAAACTAAAGTGAAAAAATCAAGATGGATTATTTAAATGATAAAGTAAAGTGACAAAAATCAAGAAAGAATATTTAAATGATAAAGTATTGGAGAACTTTCTATTCATGGAAAGTGGTTAACCCTAAAATAAGGAAAATAGGTTAAGTGACCTAGAAATGGGTTAAGTGACCTAGAAGATGAAAGTATAAATAAGAAACTAGGATCTCTTGTAAAATGCACATTTGGTGAGAATCCTTGTGGATCAATGGAGAGCTTCTTGTGAACATCTTGTGGATTATTGATGGAGAGTTATTTGTGAGAGCATCCTATTGATGTGTATCTCTTGAGCATGATTGAAGATCTATTCTGAGGAAGAGAGCGAGAGGAGGATCTCATGGACGTATCAAAGTTTCGGCAATGTCGTAGATCTTGACAGAAAAAGTCTCAGATTCACAGAAACCTTATTTTCTGATGCCCACACGGGCTGTCTGTGTATAGGGTGCATGTACACGCGGGCTGGCTATGTATAGGGTGAGTGTACACATGGGCTGACTGTGTACAGGGAGCATGGAGTGGATAAAATCATGGAGATTTGTGTTTGAGCTGGTGCCAAGCTCTTGGATGATGAGGCAGGTTCCAGATCTGCATTCTATGGCCTCAGATCTATCACTAAAACACCGATATGATTTATTGTCTTGATGGATACTATTGTTTGATGTGTTGTGAATGCTTAGGGCATTCTTGGTATGGATCTTATGATATGGTTCAATTTGGTTGATTTGGTTGATGGACTAAGAAACACTCTTGTGATTTAGTAGTGACATGATTTCTATGGTATACTAGCTATTTATACATGATTGAGATAGCATTCATATTGATTTGATGTGGAGCATGAGCAAGCTATTGGAGAGCTTGGATGTATTGTAACTGGCTGTGAGTCAGTTTGGATAGTGGAAGATAGAAGGGTTCTAAGCATATGAAGAAAATCAAAACCCTAGTTGCTCAGAAGCAGACACTTGTTTCATTATACACTGGCCATGTTCACACATGGGCTGTAGTGAGCCAGGGCGCATTCACACGCGGGATGCACTACTGGTAGGTCGCATACCTATTGACAAATTGATATCTGTTGATGATTTTTGCCTTATCTCAGTTGGTGTTGAGGGTGTAAGATGAGTCTTGTAGATAGAGCTGGTGCTCTTGTAGAGTTGTACTCTATTCAGTTGTTGCTGATAAACCCCAAGGATTGTAGTCCGTAATAAAAATAAAATTGTACATACATCTTGTCTTCCTTTTATTCATTTTTATGATGACTTGTTGATGATATATTTATGATATATGTTACTGATATGTGCTCACATCTAACTGGTTATAAATGAAAACAATGGGTAATGAATAAATGTTGAATGCTAATTGATGAGTTTTTGTGAAAGAGGGAAGTTTTGGGAAAAAGAGCCCCACACTCATTCACCCCCACCTCTAAGTGTGGTAGGTGTGTCCAACAATGAGAAGGCTTATAAAGTGATGAAGAGGAGGTATAGGATCTCTGAGCTGTGGAGCAGATTGAGTAAATCCTGTGCGCAACATATGAGAGGAAGACAAGAGGTACAAGAGAAAGAATCAAAGGTAGTAATCCTATCCATATGAATGTCAGTGTGGAACCCATAAACCCATGTGAGACTAATACACCAAAGAGAACAACACCATTTAGAAAACCAAATTTCGAGAGAAGGAAGACAACAGGAAGTACATATAGACAAGGAAGAACAACTAGGGGATCCAATTCAGGAAGCATTAGTCAAGTATCTACATTGCACGGAGGTAATAGTTCAACATTCAGGATGGTAGGGCATGATCCCACCATTCAGTTACCATAATTTTGAGGAGAGGCAACATAATACCCTAAGAAACATTTGTTTATTTGTGCAAAGATCTGGGAAGCAAAACAGATCAATGATGAAGACACTAAACTTGTACAACTAGCTATCATGCTAAGAGACTGTCCACTAGACTGGTACATGAGTCTAGATGTAAACAATGCACCTAGGATGACAAGGACACTGAAAAACATCAAGAAATTATTGATTAATGAGTTCCATAAGCCGAGCTAAGAGGATCAATACATGAACAAGATGATATAAATCCAATAGAAACTAGGAGAATCTGTCTCAGAAATTGACCAGTGATTTAAACGTCTGAAATGGAAATTGAGGTATACCACGACCCACATGAAGCATAGGCATCTGTTTGTGAACTGTTCATTACCACACATGAAATACCGACTCAGGCAATAGAAATTCCAATCTCAAGTAGAGGATCTCCAGGAAACCTTGAAAATGGAGGAGATTCAGTACCACAAGACAGATCCAACTATAGAGGAGTTGAAGGAGGATCTAAAGAATCTTACCTTCCAACTCAATCAGAATAAGGGAAAGGACAAGCAAAAAGATATGTGGTGTACCACATGTAGAAAATAAGGGCACCATAAGAACAAATGTCCAACATTCGAGCTATATATGGCAATAGGGATGCCAAATCCATTGTCGATAGGAGGACCCTGGTGTGAAATTTGCAAGACGCATGGGCATGATCCATATCATTGTCCTATGATGCAAAAATATCAAACAATACAAAAGAATGCATACTGCAACTTTTTCAAGTCAGTAGGCCACGATGACAAAGACTACAAAACCATGGATCTGATGAGGGAAATGATGTCAGACACATATAGGGTGCAAGCCGAAATGATGACAGGGTAAGATGCACCTCAATTTAATCAAGCACCACCGCACTATAATATTGTGTTGCGGTAGTATAACAATGCATAGCCATAGTATAACATTGCACAACCCCAATATAACCATGCACAGTATAATTAGGTATCTCAATATAATACACCGTGCATAGATCGTGCTGGGTACAGAGGGGGAGGATGAGCCAGAGGAGGCTTTGGATGCAGAAGATGTCTATTAGTGTTCCATAACTGCCAACATCTAGGGCACTATGCAAGAGAACTCCTTCTACCACCTACGACATGCATGTATTTTCGCACAATAGATCATGATATAGAGGATTGCACAACATTGTTGGGGAAGATATAGGAGAAACAAAATCAGAATGATCAGAATGTACAGTGGATCTCTATAGAAGCTAGAGAAGATGATAGTAACATCAACATAGTGATGCGTGGAGGTGCCAAAATAGGATATGATGCGGCTAAACAGGAACTAGTACCACACCAGTGGATTAGGAAGAATACTGAGCCACCCAAGTGATTTGATGTAGAAAAGGAGAAGGAGACCTTTAAGGAGGCCAGAAAAGTATTTCTCAAGCAGAATGTTGCATCTACATATACTGCGCAACATACCCAAGACGTCCCAATGTATGAAATGTCATCAGCATTGGACCATACCAATGAAGTCCACCTAGGAAACCAAGTAAGTTGTATTAAAAATTTTCTACAATCCTGTATTCAATTATTTAAGGATCCATCATCTATTATAGTATTACAGAATCTGTTAGATATATGTACCACAAGATCTAAGGGAAAGTTAGAACATAGGACATTCAATCACCTCCATTCCAGAAGGAGAACCAACAAAGAATTTAGATTGAATTCCAACATCTGAGATTTCAACATGGGCGATGTGATATTAGATCTAGGATCTGAAGTGAATGTATTACCCAAAAAGACATGCCAATGCATGGGAGAACCTACCTTAGGATACTCACCAGTCCAACTAAAGTTAGAAAACCAACACAAAGTTCTACCAATAGAGAGGCTAACAGGAGTGACAGTAGATCTGGATGGAGTGTGCACTAAGTTAGACTTCAAATCATAAATGATTTTAGGGGCTAATTTTCCATGGTTTTTCCAAAAATAAATTCAACAATTTCTATTTTTTCTAAAAACGATTCGCCCAGATTCCATAGAATAAAATTATTTTACCTTAAAAATAATCAAAATTTTATAGAAACTCTATAAAATCATTAGAAATTTGAATATTTTTACAAACCTATCGCCAAACATTTTGGATTTTACATATTAAGGACTAGTAATACTAGCCCAGGTTTCTACATTTTAATATAAATTTCCATCCTTAAAATCATCCCTGCTTTGAAGTGATCGAAATCATGGATGACACAACACCATATCCAGCCTTAATGGGATTGGATTGGGCATTTGACAATCAGGCAATAATCAACCTGAAGACCAGGAAGGTGACATTTGTGTCAAGCGAATACAGGGTTATCGTGCCTCTAGATCCATCAGAAGCTGAAAGATTTGTGGAACCAACATGTCTAGATATGGAAGAAATTAACCAGTTGTACCAAACCATCGCGTACATCGAAGATTACAATATCCCAACTGTCGATGATGTACTTAGATGGAGAAGTATCACATCATGTGCTTTTGACTTAGACACTGGTCTGAAGAATTGGTAGTTTTTCCTGCACGAGGTCTCAACCAGAAGATGTGCCCGAATAGACCGCACAATAAGGTGGGTTGAGATAAAAGTTAGAGAAACTCCAAGTTTCCATGAAATCAATGACTTGGAAGAATTCCAAACAAGATTTGAACATGAATTATCAGACAGTTAGAGATTGTTAGCTCTCGACATCGCACTTAAGTCTACACCTGCAATATGGTGGGGTTTTCACAAAGAAACAATCAAGGACTGGTAACCATGTAAGCGGTTATTGTGCATTAGGCTTGGCGCATCACAAAGAAGCAACCAACAACAAAAATATGATGGACAAGGGGCACTAGAGAAACAATTGGAGAAGTGCAGAGCACTGTGGAAAATGACACCCCCTGAGGAATGGCCTCATCATTTTGTACATATATTACAAGGCATTCCAACAAACTGATATACAGACCAAGAACTATACAAAGGAACTACGAGCTAGCCAGTACTACAACAGAACTTTACAGTCACTTTCTCATTTCAGCATGAGAACTCCAACATAGACAAAACCATCAAACAAATAAGAGGGGTGATATTCATTAAGGAACCAGAAGTTGAACTCATAATAGAAGAACAACAACATAACAGACAGACAATGAAAGGATTGTTGCCATGCTACCATGTGCAGGAAGAAGTACCATAGGAAGAAGAAGGTAAGAGCAAATGTAATATCCCCTGATAGAGCCCCAGTTGTAATTATGAATTGTAATCATGTTTATGAATTATAATCATGTTTTGTAGGCTGGTGGGTTGAGTATTGATAAGTTGGTGGGCTTATGTGTTTATTAGGCCAAAGAGCCTAAGTGTTAAAGGCCAAGAGTTTGTTTTTGTATATGTAATCATGTAGAACATTAATAAAGATTAAACATCGCTGCGTGCAGACTGAACATGAAGAAAGAGTGATGGGCGACTAAGCCTCCATAAGGTGGGTAAGGGAAAGGGGGTTGAAAGGTTGGAAAGAGGGGCTAAGATTAGGGGCTTAAGTCCTTGGGAATAATAATTTATTATTATTCCAAAGTGATGTGAATGGTATAATTTTATCCTAAGTTCCTGGAAAAGGGAACACGTACTTGATGGAGTGCATGAAACTTCATGGGTGACATGTGTCACCCCAAGCACATGTAATTTAACCCCTGAATTGATCCATGATGGAGGTTTTTCCACCATTATTTCATCCATTTTATGAACCATGTGGACTCTACGTCTGATCTCTGCATACCTCATGCAGATCTGAAACCCGAAACCGTGAGGCCAAACTGTGATGTTTTTCTGAGAAGCCGACACATCCTTTTTCTGAACCGTTGAGTCTTTGTTTGACCTCTACATGGATTTTTTGTCATACACCCTGAAATTAGTGGAAAACTCATGGATTAAGCCATGTCACTTGTGTATACTGTGAGCCCAGCCTATCCTCCCTTGCAGAGTCAAGTCTGTACTCGAACTATCTTTGGGTTGCTGCCTTCTGTTTTTCCTGAGTGGAATTGTGTTGTTGTTATCCTCACCTTGTAGAAATTGGGATGAAATGAGTTGAAGAAGTGGGTTGTCAGGCTCATGGTTGAAGAGGCAGGATGTCATGCCTGTGAGCAGCTCTCTCCAGGTGAGAGATTCTGTTGGGAAGTGCTTTTCTCCCAGAGACAGTCAAGAACTAGCTACAAAGCTCTAATAATTCCTGATCCGACCTATTGTCGAGACCTAGAGAGGGAGGTGAACCACCGATGGAATTTTCTTTTGAAGGTGTATACTCCCAGGTGGAACAAGCATTTGGGGAATGAGAGTTCATGAGTAGTGGGCATAAGAAGGCTCCTGGAGAGAATCCTTTTGGTTGTTTTGTGCATTTTTCCTGTAACCTCAGCCTAGTCTAGGATTCCCTTGCCTTGGGTGGAGCTTAGTTCCAACTCGAGGTTGACCCATTGTTTAGCATGATGAGTAGCGTGCTCTATGGCTTAGAGGTTCATGGAAGGTCTGCAAGTAGTTGGTGGAGTTACTCCAATTTCAAAGATAAGTATCATCATGTGTTTAATTTCAATCAAAATGCATGTTTGTGATGCTTGTATGTTTTCATGTATTCCGTTGCATGTATGAATTGTTGTTAATTCTATTTGATTATGTATGATAGCAGTAACTCTATGTTAAATGTGTTAATTTGATTTAATTCATATTATATATGTATGTGAATGTTCTGTGTAGTAGCATTTCCCGACAGTGGGTTTGATGGTCGAGGATGTTACAATATGGTATCAGAGCCCATGGTTTCAGCATTGATCCTAGATGGGTCAGATAAGTGGTATTTGGACCCAAGGTTTTGAGTGGAAATGGTGTTCAGATGGAACCAATTTCGAACCTTAGAATGTTTCTGAGTGCCAAGGGGTTACTTGGCCATGTTACAAAGCTCAGGAGGAGTAGTGGTAGAATAAAACTGTAACCGGCATGGTATTTGACCATGAAGAGAGAGAAATCAACACTTGGGGTGTTGGAGCCATATGATCTGTTTGGGAAAAAGGAAAGTCCTTTATGACCGTAAGATTTGGAAAAGGTGCAGGAGGGTTATCTTGGAATCCTTTTGGATTTCATTAGTCAGGAGAAGTGGAATGCACTGAGGCACAAACTTCCAAAGGAGATCTACACTGTATATCATAGAAAAATATTCTGGACCATTAGATTCATGTCCAAGAAGGCAAAGGAGAGTCACTATGGAGGATTTCAAGTGTGGAGTATGAAAAACTCTTGAAGTCCTGAAGTAGATCACAACCATCTGTTTCGAATGACACGTGTCAAGAGATCGTGTACTTCGGGTGGAAGTACTTTGTGAGGAGGCAAGGGTTGTGAGTTTGAAACTCCCAAATCCTGAAGTGTTGAGGTCGCTCATAGTTGATCTGAAGGATGACACGTGTCGATAGATCATGAACTTCAAGGGAAAGCGCTCTGGGAAAAAACGAGTGTAGAAGAGTTGAAACTCTTGAAGCCCGAAGAGTTGAAGTGGTGAGTCATGATGACATCACCTGGAGGTGACATGGAAACATAGGATGTGTTCCACATGTCAGTGTGTTTAGAACACATGGAATATTGAGATGGAATTTGGAATGTAACGAGTGTCACCCATCTGAATGGGACACATATCAGTCGCTAGTATTCCACAATGTGGCATCCTGTGTGAGCATGGTGAGTGGAACCGAAGGTTACGTAACGAAGTTAAGGGTCAGAGGACCCATAGTGGCATTGGTCATGATACATCAAGATCAACGGCTGGGAGATATTGCAAGGACCCAAGTTGCACAAAAGATAATTATCCAAGGCGGTAACACAATCCAAACCACGGTTTCATCGAGGGGTTATGTGTCAATGTTAGAATAATTGAGGGATGAAAGGAGGGTTACTCCAAACCACCATTGCATGCCCCCACAATTTGGAAAAGCGTAAGTGATGTGACGTAATGATGTCAACAAAGTGTAATAGAAGTCTTTGGAAATTAATGGTTCAGGGTGTGCAGATGTGAAGTCTTCCAAAGTCCCGAAGACCTGAAACTCATATGCTTGAAGTTTCGCAGCAAAGTGTTACTCATAGGATGCTGGGTAGACATGGACCATTGATCCACCCTACTGTGCGATTTCAGTAACTCGGAACTCTAAGTGACTGTTGTGTTATACTTGGAAATCTTTTGAAGTCGAAGGTCGAAGGCCCGAGTGCACACTTATTGATCTAGTGCTTGGTCATGACCCATGGTCGTGTGGGTTGGGGAACTGTGAGAAAGGGGCTAGTGCCCGAAAAATTAGCAGAGCAGATCTCCAAAAGAAGAAATCTGTGGGGATTCTTAATTGAACGAGAATCACGGAGAATGAAAATTGAACATTTTCTTGAATCATATTTGTTTATGCATGTTGTGGGATTTGTTAAGGAATGATGACCTGACAAATTCCGGTTGTCTGCATATTGTGTTGCATAACTTTAATGAGTGTCAGAACTAAATAGAGTTGCCACTGAGTGCAAATAAATGGAGGAGACACAAAATTATTCTAGTTCAGAGAATGAAGCTAAAGGAATGGATTTTCATTTGGGAGTTGAAGGGTCAAACTCCAATGGGCATGGAGAAGAGATAGATAAGGAAGGGCATATGATGAAAATCATTGAAATATTGCAGAAAGATGCCCAAACTCACCGATAAGATAGTAGAAATATCATGAAAGCTAAGGAACAATAGGGAGAATTCAACTTAAAGTTGATGAAGAGTCTGGATAGAATATAAAAGTAGCTGAACAAGGAGAGAGACTCGAGAAAAACAGGGAGTCACCAGACTTATGAAGGAAGAATATCAAGGAGTGTTGGTAGACACCATCATCACTCCCAAGGTCACTCCAAGAGGAGGGCACACAGTAGTTCAAACCCATCCCTACTAGAAAGCATAGGATATCTAGAGTGGATGAACTAAAGGGAGAAATGAACAAGATTAAGCCTCCTACATTTGATGGAGAACATAAGAAGGAGAAATATGCGAAGACATGGTTTCTTGGCATGAGGAAATATTTCCAACTACAGAGTTATTCCTCTCATGCAAAAGGAAGAATTACATTGTATCAATTGAAAGGAAAAGCATCCATGTGGTGGGATCAAATTGTGTAGGTGCAACACATTAGAGATAAATATATCACTTAGAGAGAATTCAAGAGGTATTTCGAGAAGAAAAACTTGACTAAAAGATATTATGATAGAAAGATGAAAGAGTTCTTTGAGCTCAAGTTGGGCAGCATGACCATTGATGAATACAAACAAAGGTTTTTGGAATTACTGAACTATGTTATGTTCATCAAGGATGAGACTGTCAAGATTCAAAGGTATCTGAGTGGACTGCCACCTTCCATTGGGGACAAGATTCAATATGATGACCTTAATACTATGGAAGAAATAATAAGAAGAGAGAAATTCCTATATGAGCAACAAAGAGAAAACCCTACTTTTCGGAAGGCTTGGGATGACCAGAAGAAGTTTAAGAAAGAGCAGAGGCATAAGGGAAACAAACCTCCCTTTTTCATGAATAGTACTCAGGGAAAACCATCATTTATAGAGCCAAGAATGGTTGAAGTACGGGGAAAAATGCCAAGGAAGACACCCATTCAGTGTTGGGGCTATTAGGGAAACCATAAGTACAGAGATTGTCCCCAAAAAATGTAAAAGTGAGAGTTGTCCACAATGTTCAGCATGCTAAAACACTGGAGGACATGGTGTTATCACTGAAATTTCGTCCGCACAGGGCGACAAGAACTCCGCGTCATCAGCACAGAAAAACAGTCATTCATGGCACAAGGATTAGTTCCATAGCACAGCAAAAGAGCCAAAACTATACAAAAATGGCTAAAAAATTAAAAAGCGCATTGCACCCACTGAGAACGCGCGCA
>JASDQU010333149.1:900-11747 GCA_032191745.1 Picea mariana
TCTTATTGATCTAGTTTCCCTAGTGGCAGACCAGTAGCTCAGAATTTTTGTATGGATCTTTTACAAGTAGACTAAAAAAAATTTCTCCATGTATTTACAAAAAAACATATAATGTTTTATTAAAAATTTTAAAAAATATTGTATATTTTTTTTGTATATTTAAATATATATATTTTAATTTTAATTTAGTATTTTCCTTTAATGATATACCTATAAAAATTATAAATAAACTTTTTCTCTATTTAAGTGTGTAGCTTTTCACAATTAGTCATAATGTTGCTTGATCTTTTTAGAGATAAGCTATGTATAAAATTTTGAAATGTCCAACATTTTGAGCGGACACTCCACTCATCATTGAAACAAATAAAATTTAAATACCAATAGAAAAGAATGCTTAAGTGGATATTTATAGGATTAAAAATTCAAAAACTATTTAATATTAACAATAAAATTGAAATTTTAAAAAAATTAAAAAAAATTAAATTTAAAAAATATATTTTGTGAAGATTATGTTTTTAAAAAACTAAAATAAAAATGAGAAAATGGAAAAATAGAAAAAATACATTAAAACTAAAAATAATAAGAAGAAGAAGAAGAAGAAATAAAAAGTTGTAAGTTGTTGACACGCGTTATTTACAATTACATGGACAACAATGTATTTAATTTTAAATATTATAATTTTGTATTTGGATGTTGCCTTCCTAGAGTGAAGGAACGGTCCAATTATGTTGTGATCTATTTGTTATTAGTCCCTGCAGAAGGTGTAGAGGGACTATAGCAATCGATAAATCATTGACTTCATATTAACTTGTCCTTTAACTATAATTTTTTGCACAATCTCTATTGTTAGAACTAGAGAATAGAAAGTATTATTTTTATATAGTAAAAAATAATTATTTGTCATCATCTCATTGGAGAATAGATTCAAAGTCTTATTGCCGACTTCGTATTCCCAATGTTTTAAATGTTTAGATATCCAAAGTTTTGAGCATCGACACTCTTTTTGAATTTTTTTATTTCTATTGAAATGTTTACATACTAAAAGTTTTGAGAATTGACACTCTTTTTGAGATACTTGAATAGGCCTGATAGATTAATTGTTTACATAGCGCGAGGCCCTTAAATAGGCCTGACAGCCTTAAATGTTTACTTAAATAGGCCCGTCATAGTACGTTTTTCCTCCAATTTTTGCATACAATCTTGCAGTGAATTTGGGCTATATTGTTGTCCACTGCCACTCGCATAGTCATCATATGTTTCATATTTCTTCTATGTTTGGAATGAAATTTAGTCATCTTTGAAGATACATATATTCTTTACTGGTTCATTGGTCGCTACTTGTTCATTGGTTTGTTGGTTAGTTGGTTGTTGCTTATTGTTGTTTGCTTCAACTTTGCAAGGTTGAATTCTTGCACCTACAGTTGGACCTGTTGGTGCTTGCTCATTGGTTTGTTGCTTGTTGCTTTATTTTGTTTGCTTCAACTTTGCAAGGTTGGAGTCCTGCACCCACAATTGGAGTTGTTTTTTCACTTTGCAGGGTTCAAATCCTGCACCCGCAATTGGACATGCAATTCTTTCATTCATCATTGATGAGTTAGTTTCAATACCATAGTTTCATTCGTATTCGTTGTTTTTTGTTTACTATTTACATTTTGCAAGTAAGAGTGTTTAAGTATTTATTCATCAATCTTATCTTGCAGACTTTTCATAGAGGTTGGAATATTTTTTCCTGCTGCTCTTAAATTTTCCTCCAATTTTTTCCCCAAACTCTGCACCATGTGCATGCCAATGTCATCTGCACAACTCCATCTGTCATTTTTTCTAGCATTACAAATCTCGGTCCTTTGTCGTATGTGACGAAGTGGAAATCTAAAGCCTCAATTGAATAAGGAAATTCTTTAGCCTTCCCACCTTGCCCTCGATGATATTCCCACCTTTCCCAGCAATGATTACCTACCTATCCCCTATGGGAATCGATCCCTTGTCTTTCACATGAAAAGATGATGTCAATATTGTTGCCTTTGAAAAATGTTCTTGTAGAAGAAAATTGCAGGTAGGTGTAGAAGGGATAAGTACGATACAACGGTAACCAAGTTGCAACAAAATTGCACATCATTTCCAGGAATTATCCATCTTTATTGGTGACATATTTCAGTAAGTTAGAAAGAAAAAGTTCCAGGAACTGGAATGCAAATCCTGGGTAATTCCAGGACCTGTTGTTGCACTTTGCAAGGTTGAAATCCTACACTCGCAATTGGACTTGCGATTTTGTCATTCATCATTGACGAGTAAGTTTCAATACCATAGTTTCATTCGTATCCATTTTTTATTGTTTATTATTTACAGTTTGCAAGTAATATTGTTTATGTATTTATTCATCATTCATATCCTGTAGACTTTCCATAGAGGTTGGCATATCTTTTTCTCCTGCTCTTAAATTTTCCTCCAATTTTTTCCCCAAACTCTGCACCATGTGTATGCAAATGTCGTCTGGACAACTTCGGCTGTCATTTTCTCTAGCATTACAAATCTCGGTCCTTTTCCTTATGTGATGAAGTGGAAATATAACGCCTCAATTGAATAAGGAAATTCTTTGGCCTTCCCACCATGCCCTCGATGATATTCCCACCTTTCCTGAGAATGAGTACCTACATGCCTTTGCAAAATGTTCTTGTGGAAGAAAACTACAGGCAGGTGTAGAAGGGATAAGTATGATACAAAGGTAACCAAGATGCAACAAAATTGCATACCATTGCTAGGCATTATCCATCTTTATCGGTGACATATTTCAGTAAGTTATAAAGAGAAAGTTCCAAGACCTGAAATGCAAATCCTAGGTAAAGGATGAAGATAAAACACAAAACAAGCCGAGTCCAAACATTAATGTTGATTTTGGAGTATCCTCCCACATGATAAATAGAACTCTTATAAGGGTTCAGACTTTCAATAGTTGCTGAGAAGACAAAAAAGCGATTGTTAAAATATCAAATTTCTTTTGGCCAATGGGCTTGACACACAAAAAATTGTTAGGCCAGTGTTTTGCRATTTTCTAGCTAAATATCTTCTATATAGTTTATGAAATGGGCTTTACACACAAAAAAATGTTGGGACGGTATTTTTGTGATTTGTTACCTAAATACTCAATCTTTGTACTGAGAAAATTGATACTATTGTTTTATTTGCATTATCTCTTCTATATGGTTGGGAACTAGCTATAGCTTTGTTTCTCTATCATATGCTATAGCAACCACAGAGCACTAGATTTGAGACAAACAAAGGTTGAAGGATACAAAGCAGAGTTGGTATGCACTCCCAAACTTATACTTATCTTTTTTTCTATTTTCATATTATCTAAACATAACTAAGAAACATCTTGAAAATCACAACTTAAAAGATGGAGCAAGCAATAGATGTTGAATGATATCAAATAGATGCACACTCCGTTGTACATGAAAACATCAACCAGGTATTGTGTAACAATGCCCTTTTCAGATTAGATGCATTTTTGTATACTGTAGAAGATTGCCTCTTCGATTCATTTCAAGTTATATTGCACTTTCGTTATTCCTTGACTGAGCTACGCAATGGACTAATAGATCATTTATTGGTTTGTTTGTAAAATGGAAACATTAAGGCATTAGAGTCATATCAATACAAATTGGCATCTAATTTTCTTTACCAATTGCATGGAATACATTATGTCAGTATGTATCTTTCAAAGATGTGTTTCTCTAAATCTGCAACCGTACCTCCACATGAGAGAGGACTTTGGGGAGATACATCATGTATACGATGGCTAGCCAAGTGGCTAAATATATCAATTGGAATTTGGTCATTAACAAGAAAAAGAAGATATCTACTATTCAACAAAATTGCATCTAGAGATCCATATTGCATCTTGTTCCATGATGCCAATCCTCTAAGTGGTCATTATGAACCACTACTCTATAAAAAATTATCCATATGCAATCTTGGAGGATCCGATATTTACTTATCCCTAACCTGCAAAGACCTTCAATCCCATTGGAAACGAATTATGAATCATATGAACTCTCATGGATTACACATAGCAACAACTAGTACATCTAACTTTGGAGATAGTCTGCTCATGGAAATCTTCTATTTGATAGCAACAGAGTTTGATGTGCATTCACTGCACCTTTACACTGTACAATCCTTTTGCAATGCAATTATAGGTGGCAGTCAATAGGCATTTGACTACTTGCATCAACACCTTCTACCATATCTCATAGAAAGTATGTCGACAATTGGAAGTTGGCAACAATATCTTGTTAATATGGCAATGCCATATGAGAAAGGAAATATAGAGGGTGGGACATTTTGTTTACACTAGATATTTGTCATATTCATAGTAAATATACAGGTTTGGTCAAGCCTTTTAGACGATATTGTCCATTTCTACTGTATTGATTCAAAGTACGATAAAAAAAAATTGACATCATATCATCGAAAACAAATACGCCACACATACATTATCAACCTTTGATAAGAAATACTTCTAGTTCAAGATTCATTTTCCATACCAACCAAACTGCATCGAATCGACATAAGCATCGCACGCTATGTTGTCACGATGAAACTCATCCCAATTGTCATCGGATCAATGCACTTCCTTCTATACCTCTCAATTGTATGATCGATCATCCTGAGGTGGAAGGAGGCTTGAGCAAGAAACACAAACTCACATATCACAACCTAAAAAAATTTGTGTGTGCACAACATGAGTGCATTTACACACTTCCTACTAAACACAAAAATCACATGTCCTATGACAAACACCATCACCATATGCATCGACAACATGGTGAGGAGGCAATGCCCGTAACAAATGTTGATTCCACCTTCAACATGGCTTGTCAACATGTGAAACTAGTTTCGAGTGGAAACCATAAGTTAACCTGCCAGATGTTGAAAAAAAAGATACATGAGAGAAATATGTGCAACTACATATCCCACATTGATCATGGTACTAATTGTGGGGGGAAAACCACATATCATACATTGGATCAAACACTGCACAATGACATCATTGAAAACCAACAAACAATTGCTACTCATCCTCGTCTAGGAAAAAGAGATGCAAAGAAAAGTTATATGAAACAAATTGAAGACACTCCTTGCATTTCATGTGTGATTTGTGAGGAATTACATTTCACAAAGAACATTAAGTCTTTCATGCATAACTTGCAAAAATAATACATCAACTTGACACTAAATGATAGAACATTTTACACTAGCAAAATTTGTCTTCCATGCAAAAGATCACTTGAAAATGGAAAAATGCCACAATTTGCAACACCTGATCAAATAAGATGTAACACACCACTACCATATTTAAATACACTTACATAACTTGAAGAGAGACTAGTGTCTCTGCAAATTTCATTTGCACAGATCAGACCTTTCGGCTATAAATGACGCCAAATCGTCCTAACAAGGTCAATTATTAACGTGCATGTCCAACTAGATGTTATTCAAAAAGCATTGCCATAATCCATGAGAGAAACAATGATGATTGATGTATCTCTCAAAAGACGTTTGAAATAAAAGAATGCATACCAGACATGTAGAGTGTGTGTACACGTTGTCATGAAAGCATTAAAATAACTATGTCCCAGAAGCCTGTACAAGGCAGAAAACATTTGTATAAATGAGAACTGGAACCATGTTTTTGAACAAGGAAATGACAAATCTGCACAAACTTTCGATACTACTACTAAATTTGATACAAGTGATGAATCGGAGAATGAAAGACCTATGGAAACATTGATACATGGATTCACTGACTCACAACGCATTCATGACTTGCAAGACAAGATTTTGGAAATTGACCTGCTGAAGGGAAACATCCACTTGGAATATTCAAGGACAATTTTGTAGAGGAAATGAACTTCCCAACACTATTCTATGGGGATCCATGTGCCACTGACATTACAGAATGATTCAGCTACCAAAAAATAGTTCGATGGGAACTGCTACATTCAAGCGGTGACTTCTCCTATCACACAACAAATTTGTTTTTCAAAACAATGTGCATACTAATTCAGAAAGTGCTCTCTTGCATATGGGTCTGAATAAGAAAAGGCCATCTACGAGGAAGAAATTTATTGGCCAGAGATGTCAAGCACAAAGAAAACCTAGAACAAATCCTAAAATATGACATTGGATACATAGATTTCAAAAACATTCGCATATCTCCTGACTACTTGCAGCAAAACAAGAAAACTATATTTGCAATGATCCAAAAATTGGGACCTCCAAAAAATTTCATCACGTTCACAAGTGTGGAACATCATTGGGATCTATTGGTGACTACGGTGTTTGTATTGTATAGGAACAAGAAAATCAAAAAACAAACTGAGACCTTGGAAAATGATGACATTGATACCTCATGAGAAAATACCTAGTGGCATGTACTTGTTACTATAGACATAAAGTAAATGCTTTGAGGAAATTGATATGTCATGATGACACATTCTTCGGCAGAATATCAGACTACTATTTTGTAACTGAGTTCCAAAATAGAGGGAATGAACATGACCACACACTATTATGGATAGAGGATGCACCGATCTATGGAAATGAAAACAACTTGCAAATCGAGCGGTTTCTGAAAAAATACATAACATGCAACACGGATCATTTGGATCAAGAACTTACCAAAGTTCATAGACATTACCATACGAGAATCTATAAAAGTTGAAAGAATTAACAGTGCAGATACAACTTCCCTATGTCATCGATGAGAACAACATGAATCATAGAACCAATTACTTTAGAGGACAATGTTCTCATTGAGAAATCAAAATCTTTGTTCACATTTCTAGAACAACAATACTTCGATGACTTAATGAGATTTGAAGACTTCTTGGTGGAACTAGATCTGACAGAAGATGAGTATAGCCAAGTGATACAATCTACACTTAAGAAACCAACAATTTTCCTTACATGAAAACTTTCACATATTTGGAACAATGGTTTCTCCAAGGACATTCCAAATATGTGGAATGCAAATACAGATGTGCAATTTGTCCTCAATGCATATGCTATGGCATCATATTGTACCTCGTACATGACAAAGGTTGACAGATCTATGACAAGTGCATTCAGAAGAATATGCAAAGAACATGAAAAAAGTCAAATTGACATTATAAAAATGATACGTACACTTGGAAATACATTACTTAATCTTCAACAAATGTCTTCTCAGCAAGTAGTCCACATCACACTTTCCATGCCTTTGAACTATAGTTCAAGGAAATGTGTCTTCATAAACACATCTCCACCTGACACACGAAAATTCATGCTTAAACCACCATTCTTGCTAAAACAAGAGCCTGATAATTTAGAGGATGTGATATATCGCTCTATTATTGATTACTACCTCCAACATCCACCTCCCATTAAGCATATTTGCCTTGCAAAATTCATATCGCATTACAAAAAAATGGTACACACATATCAAAAAGAAAAAAAACAAATGTAATATGATTTTTCAAACACAACAAACACACCGATTATGAAAACTTTTGTAGAGAGAAACTATTGTTTTATGTTCCATTTGATCAAAATGAAGACACATTAAAACATACCTTCGCTACATGGGAAGATTCATATACTATTTATGAGACTATAGTACAAACCAATGAGGCTAGATTTACATACAATGTCAACGCAACATGGGGTGATTTAGAAAGTGCACTTAAAGAACTAGAAAACCCTAGCAATGTTGATGAGACATCAACAAAGCATAAAAAAACTAGAACTTTCTGTGAATCCTATGACTTGCAAGAAGATTTTCCTTTTCCTCGAGCGCCATTGAAAAACATATCAATCTTGGGTTTAAAGTCACAGAACATCTTTTATTTATCGAAAATGAAGAATACTACAGAGTTAGATGATTGTTGAATCGAGAGCAGCAAGCAATCCTAAAGGATATTGCAATGAAGAAACGCTTAAACATGCACACTCATGTGCACTTGTTCCTTACAGGCGGGGCAGGAACATGGAAGACATTCACATTAAAATCATTATTCCAAATGCTTATACGAATGTATGATTCAAATAGTTCGAGTGACCCTATGAAACCAAAGGGAATGATACTTACATATATAGGAAAAGATGCATATAATGCAGGTGGAACAATAGTCCACTCTGCATTATTGATGTCTTTTAACAAGTCGCATTTTCTTCCACTCAGCAAAGAAATGTTAGATACCTTTTCAAAGCTTTATGAGGAACTACAACTTGTGTTCATAGATGAGGCATCCTTGATTGGAAGTCGCTTCTTATATTCCATTGACAATCGGCTGAGAAACATAAAACATGTCCAAACCAAATACTTTGGAAACCTTGATATGGTATTATGTGGGGATCTTTACCAGGCACAACCCATACAAGATTCTCTCATATTTGAGCAACCTATGGTCAACATGCAAACAATGACACATGACTTTTGGAAAGACAACATAAAATTCTTTGAATTACATACTACAATGCGCCAAACAAATGAAAAAATTATTGCAATTCTAAATAGAATGCGGACAAACAACCAAACATGTGATTTTTTAACATATATCAATTCAAGTTGCATGTGACCTGCCCCAACCGACCCAACCTTCCCTTACCTATTCTATAAGAACAAGGATGTTGCAATGCATAACAAGTATATGCTATCGCTCATGCCTGGAAATGATATCATCATCAATTCAATTGATCTTGAAGAAGAAAACCATGGTAATGTACCATGTCATCAACATACAACAACTTTCCCTTTGAAACTTGTCCTGAAATTAGAAATGCTAGTTGAAATATATGTCTACAACTATGAATCACAAGATGGCCTGGTGAATGGTGTAGATGGAATACTCAAAGCTTATACCAAAACAGAAAAATGTGATGTCCTGTGAATTAGTTCCATGACCCGCATATTGGCCACTGACAAGCCAACAAGTTATCTTATCTATATCATTCAAACACTTCACGTGAATGGACACCTATATTGTGAATATCAAAATGAATATCAACATCGGTAAAGACAGGTCAACTGAAGATTCAAAAACAGTTTGAAATTCAACTTGCATGTGCACATACAATCCACAAATCATAAGGGATAACACTTGATAGTATTTCCTTCGACCCTATTGGAATACGAATACATGGATTTGTATACATAGCTCTGTCCCGTGTCAGAAACATAGAGTCCTTGTATTTACTAAGCGTTCTTACAAAAGATGACTTCAAAGTCAAACATAAAGTCGATACTGAGATACAACGCCTTCGAATTAGTGAAAAATGGCATCTACAATATGATTACCAATCCATACAAACAAACTCATCTATATCAATTCTCTCACTTAACACAGGCAGCTTAAATGCACATATGAATGATATACTCAATGCCTATGACACAATGCAATCTGATATTATGTGCTTGCAAGAAACATACATGACATTATGCATGCAAAACAAGCAATTTCCAAATCACAATTGCATATGAAGTTACATTACACATGGAGTGATGATATTAGTGAAAAAACATATAACAGTTTTGGATCATACGCATTTAGAAGAAAACAAATTTGAGATGGTGCTAGCAAGAGTAGTTTTTTGTGGATTTCAAATTGCAATATTGAATCTCTATGTCTCTCTACATGCAACATTGTCCAACATAATGAACGTTGTTTCAAATGCATTACACCATTTACATTTGAACGAAACCATTATAATTCTAGGAGACTTCAATGTTGACATGCTACAAAATAGTGCCATAAAAAAAGAATTGTAAAACTACATTTGCAATTACAATCTCCGCTTTCTTTTGGATAATATAAAGCATGTACAAAACGCACGTATTGACCATGTATGGTCAAATGTTGCCACTTCACAATACACCCTCTTTATCTTAGACACATATTGGTCTGACCATGATACAATTTTTCTTATACTTGAATTATGAAATATACATCAAGCATATTACAAAATAATATTTCCATGTCTCAAAGCATATCTGGATACTTTGTTGCACAAAACCAAATCATTTATCTAGGATCATCCAACTTCTTAATATTTTCTGGCTTGTAATAGATTTTGGCCAGAAAAAATTCTATATAACCACAACCATGGATCAAGAAAAACAAAGGTGCATGCTTTTAACTCTATCTTTTACCCTATTCCTTTGATTCTCATTTATTGTATGTACATATTACTTGTTTTCCCTTGCATACCAACTTACATTTATGTTCATTGTATTTTGTGTGTTCCCACATTGAAACAAACAGAATAACTGGACAAGACGAAGGACTCTTAACCACAAATGTAGAAGAAGACATACAAAGGTGCATGCTTCTACCCTTATTTCATATTTCATTGTTTTGTATTTCATTTATTGTTTATATATTTATTCTATTTCTTTGCACCTAATGTATTATATGTAGATACTACATATCTTCCTACATAATAACGTATCTTCATGTAAACTGTATTTTTTGTACTGCTACATTAAAATAAACAGAATTGTATTTATCTTTTTACATGTATTTGTACATACCAACTTACCTTCATGTCTATTATATTTTATGCATTGCTACATTGAAAGAAACAAACTAATTGGACAAGAGGATAAAGTCTTATATGCCACAACAGAGGAAGTTGAAGTACAATCTTCGAAAAGGTATACCAATAATGATAGTAAATCAAACACACAAAACGAGTATGTGGATAAAATATTGGACTAGAAAATGATGATTTGGAAACAATGGGGATTTTTTGAGACTTCCCGCTTCCAAAAATTACCCTCCCCTTTTATATTTTCCCACTCTCTTTTA
>JASDQU010333150.1:0-12708 GCA_032191745.1 Picea mariana
CTGTTCAAATCAAAACCTAAATTAAAACATCTGTAAGTTAAATTTGACAAGCCCTAAGAAAAGATTCTACAAAAATAAACCTAGGGCATAAACTAAAACCCTCCTAGGTGTTAATTAAAGTCTTCCCTCTATGTTCTTACTGTGCACCCCCAGTATGTCTTAATGTAGGTGCTGTGCGTCATCTGCCTATGGTCGTATTTGTTGCAGTTCTCGTTGAGTGCCTTCAGTCTACTTGTGCTGAACTTCGTAGTTGCGTCTCGTTGGTTGTCGAGTGGCGTCTTACAGTTAAGTGTGTTGTTACTTCTACACGCGTGCACACACCTTAAGGAAAAAAAAAAAAAAATTGCACCTGTTACTAGAATGGTTGTCCTAACGAGGAGGTCATTACAGTATGTTCTTCATATTGTTTTCATGTTATTATTCATCGCAACACATCCCTTGTATGTGTTGAAACAGAAGATTCTTCCAACCAACAATTACGGGCCAATTCTTTAACATTTTCTGCAATTATATCTGTGTAGGGTTGTCTAGAAATCACTGTCCAACAAGTGAGTTCATCATTTGCATCTATTTACAATCAAAATTTTCTATGTTTGTGCAATGTTTTTCTTGATGTTCCCATTGTTTTTTCTATGTTTCTTGTCAAACGATCTTTTATATTGCTAGATGAAACATCTGTTGTTTGTATTACTCTATGTGCAACATTGACATCTTTTTTTTCAAGATTTTCCAAAATATTTTAATACACTAGTTATATTGTCAAAGACATTCTGTTTCACCTTTGTATCCTTTGTCGACTTTTGAATACCCAATAATGATGTAGTTTCTGTTAACTTTCTTTCAACTTCATTAGATAGAGTAAAATTTGAGCTTGTACTATTACTGATTCATCATTGAAAAAAGTATTATACATATTCTTAGTTTGATATCTTATATAATGATTAGATTTTTTCTTCCCAAATTTGTCAGTATCAACATTTTCTAATATTTCATCATCAATGTTGATAGATTCTCCTGCATATTTCAATTTAAAGTTTATATTAAAAAACATAACCTGAACACAAATTCACTAAACTATATATACTTGAGTGTTCATCTTGTATTATCTAAATTTATGTACATACCTATAAGTGATTCGTCTTCTTCTTCAATTTCGGTTTCAACGTCTTCTGCTTCAATTTCTGTTTCAACGCCTTCTTCTTCAATTTCAGTTCCAACGTCTTCTGCTTCAATTTCTGTTTCAACGCCTTCTTCTTCAATTTCAGTTCCAACGTCTTCTTCGACATTATGAGAGAAATCAATTTATGTTTTTTGAAAAACATCAAAATATAATTACAATCAATTATATTATTTACAATATTTTAAATTTGAATTCTATACTTTCTTAATACGGTCCCAATATGTGTCATGTGCTCGATCATCATATGTGCATGCATACCTGGTTGAACTTATTCTGGTTGAAAATATCTATTTACATTATCATCATTTATTTCTTCAATATTTGCACATTCTCGTTTCTTTCTCCAATAATTCTTTTTTCTTTGTTCGTTTTGGCGAGTATCATCTTGAGTGCAATCAAATTTTCTCTTCTGCAAACTTTTGTTTCCCATGAATTTTATAGTTATCTATAAAAGATATGTTCGACAAAGACTTCACCTTGAAAAAATGATCAACATTTATCTTTCAACATATAAATTGTTATTCCAATAAAAACTTGAACAAACATCAATTACCTTATTCAACAAAAACCAAAAAGATGATTCGAAACTTTGTTTAGGTTCTCTCAAAAACAATCATGTATCGATATCAATCCTCCAATTAAGCCTATGTAATAGAGGGAAGAAATAAAGAAAGAAAATAATACAACTAAAATCAGTAATAAAAATGCTTTGAAATCCCTATCCCTAAGCTCATATTTGTCCGTCCATCCAATGAATTGTGTTAAATTTTTTCGGCCGAAAGCGTATTTATACGATTTGGCGCAAAATGAAATGATATGACGTGTCTTTTCATTTTTTCCGACCGACGGAATTCGCTCAACACGCTTTCGGTCGAAAACCTTGGAAATCGTTCAGTTTTGACAATTTCTGTTAGAATTTACTCTTTCAACCCACATAATATTGTTTCGGTCGGAAGACTATTTCAGCTGAAAACATGAAATTGGGACTGAAAACAAAAACTAGAGAATTTCCCCAAGCTTACCTAAACTTTGGAGGTTGCGGACTCCTGCAAATACTGAGAATTTGGTTTTGAAAATGACACCAGCATTTCCAAAGTTGAATCTACTTTCAATTTCTATAATTTGTTTTCATTTTCATTATTTTTATCTAATTTTATTCATTTTTTAAAAAAAATCACTACATAATATTTCCAGCAGACATTATGATTCGGTGAAATGAAATATCAGTATCTCTAAAAATGTATAGTGAAAAATTTAAAAAAAATTATATTCATAATCCTTAAACTGTTATTTTCAAAAGGGTATATTTAGATTTTACTTTTAAATAAAAATTAAGATAGATAAAAGATGTAGAAAAATATGTGTTTCAAATCTTCAACGTTTTCATCTTGGTCAACTTGAAAAAATTATAGAAATTATAAAATTCATCCGTTAGATTCAAAATTATATTCATAATAAAACAAAGTATCTGTAGATTGTTGCAGTATATTTCCTTTCTTAAAAACATAAGTTTAATAATAGATACATTGTTGTGGTAAAACATAACTCATTATCATTCCTTTCATGTTTAAGGAAGATATTGTTAAAGAATTTTCAAATTGACATATCAAATCTTGATAAAAAAAAATTGAAAAGTAGTCATTGGAAAGATAACAAAATTATTCACAAGTTTTGTTTTTACTGTAAAGTGAAATTCTAAATAAAAAAATACTTTTGTATGCTAGAAGTTGAAGAACTTGTGAAAATACAATTTTTTTTCTCATAAAACAAGCAAAAGTGTTACCCATCTTCATGATTTCATGCATAGTTTCTACATCTAAAAATGCACATGCACATGTAAGAAATACATGTTTTTCTTTTAAACTCTAATTTATGTCCTTTTGTAAAATGCATGTCAGGCTTCACAAAATGCACACCTAGGTCTTAAAACACCTCCAATTTGAGTGATTCAAGTTGTTGAGGGTGTATTAGATAATTTAAACATATTTATAGGTTTTTATTTTCATTTTCAAACATAAATGTGGCTTCTCTATAAAAGAGGGAAAATATACCTTGTAAATTGAAAGACCAAAATAGTAGAAAGTGACTTAATGAAAATGCATGCCCATGCTTATATATATCTTGAAATTTATTTATAAAAAGTGTTGGGTGAACATAATAACATTTTAAATCTACCTATGTCACCCTAAGTACATTTTTAGATGAAATAGTACTTCTACCTTGAACCAAGATTGAAGACCTTTTATAAAATGGAGGGTAAACTTGTCTTTATGTAAATTGCACACTGCCGACTCATATGACCTACAAAGTGAGTGATTCAAATTGTGGAGTTTTTATTATATTATTTTAAAACTTGTAATACATTTATTTTTTCATTTTCAAATAAAAAACCCATCTTTTTTGCATAAAGGATAAAAACTTCCTTGTAAATATTGGGAAAAAATGAATAAAGGGAAAATGCATAACAAAACATGAAAACAATGTATGATGAAAAATGCTAGGGTGATATTTCAAGTTTTTCCCCTTTCCTGAATTTCAACAATATTGGATTTTGACCCGGTGTGAAAGGTTGTTGGATGTATGCCAACCATTTAACAAAAATGTTTAAAAATGTTGGAAGGATGTTCCAAAAGTTTTTCTCTAACTCCTATAACATGGGTTCATATCTCCTCTTCCTCTGTATTACGTGTATTATGTTTTTTGTCCCATAGAAATGCATTTACATGTATGAAATTGGTAATATATATTTGTATATTGTACTTATATTTCTTCATTGGATTTTGTTGTAACAATTAATTACAATGCCATATAACATTACTCTAGAGGAAAATCATATGACACTTCAAAGGTTATTTGTGACATTGGAAGCAAAGGGTGATAGGAAATGTTATTTCCCTTGCAATCAATGCAGGGGCTTCAATAAAAGAAGACTTTTAATAACAACAACTGAAAGGAATTGTAGACGACTAGGGAATGTTGAAGGGGGGGTATGAATATAGTACCTTGGTAAGTTAGTAATCATTATATGTTTTTGCATTGATTGTATTCATAGAACTTTTTATCCTTTCAATATTCATTACATACACTAATATCATTTGATTGATTGTAATTATAAAGAAAGGGCATACTAAGTGAAATCTTGGGAATGTTCCAAGTAGTAGTAAAAATCATGTTGTACATAATGAGGAAGATGGAGTGAATATTGGAGATAAATTTAGTTCCATGGAAGAAGATGGAAATGATAATGGTACAATTGAGAATGATGGTATAAATAGATTAATCCATGACACTTTTCTCTAATGGATGACAGTTTTGATGATATTCATGATGCACCTCTAATTGAGAAGTCACAACACCCCCTTTATGAAGGCTCCAGGAAAATTATTCTCTTTGTTATATTGTTGTTGGTGAACTTGAAGGTATTCTATGGTTTTTCAAACACTTGTCTCACCCCAATCCTAAGGCATGTATTATAATTCATCACATATACATAAAATGTATGTTTTTGTTTTGTTTCTCTATTCTTAGTGTCATTAATTAATGTGTATATTACAAGGATGAAATATTTAATATTAATATTCTTTACATTGAATAGTTATATTTTGCATTGTAGATTGTTAGGTGAATTTCTCCGACCATCATCAAATACCTTACCTCGCACATACTGAGAATTATCTACCATTATGAAAGAAATTGGAATGGAGTACCAATCTATTGATGCATGTCCTAATAATAATATTATTTATTATGAACAATATCCATAAAAAAAAATCATGCAATGTAAAATCAATAGATATCGAACCGATCAAGTAACACAACATGTTCCTCTCAAGGTTCTTCATCATATTCCCATAATTCCATGTTTGTAGCGAATGTTCAGGTTCGAAATCATATCATAATTTATGGATTAACATGCATGGAAAAGAATTGAGGATGGTGTTATTCAAATGCACGCATATGGTTCTTCATTTAGGAACATCAAAGAAAGATGGCCAATTTTTAAAGAAGAACCTAGTAATGTTAGGATTTTATTGGCAGCTGATGGTGCCAATCCATTTGGTGAGCTCATGTATATTTACTTAGTGTGGCCTATTTTTTTTATTAACAATAACCTTCCTCCTTGGTTGTCAATAAAGAGGGAGCAAACAATGTTGGCAATGATTGTTCCAGGTATTTTTTTACAATAGTGTTTTGAATGAAACATTTCATTTGTCTTGTTCATTGTATAATTTCTTATATATACATATATGCAAAGTATTAATGATGTTTATTTTCAATCAATTAGGAAAGTACCAAGTTAAATATATGAATGTATGTATTAATATTCTTATCATTGAGATATTATTCCATGGTTATTTACAGAGCAACAAAGAAATGTTGTAAAATAGGTCATTAGGAAAATCAAATATCCCACGATATTTTCTTCAAACATAAAGAATATCTTAACAAATAAAGGTGAATTTGGTGAGGTAAAAACTCATTATTGGCATACCTTCTTTAAGGTAATTATTTTCTTATATTTCTATATTTCTATACATATTTTTTGTATTTTTTTGTTTATTGTTTTGTTACAGTATGTTGTACCTCTAATTTTTAAAATGATTCATTTTGTGTTAAAGTATGTTCTACCTCTATATTTTCCAGAAAACTTTGAAAAAACACAAAACGATACATATATGATCTTGGAAAATACATGAGGTAAGTGACCATTTCTATGAAAAATATTCATTGCAGAACTTGTTCAAATGTGTTTTACTTGCAATGTATACACTTAAAATTGTATCCATTTTCTTCCATCGTGTGTAGGTGGTTTTCATCTAAATAAGTCCATAAAAAATATATAAGGTATTGAAGGAGAGATAATCCTTGCCTAATGTGTGAAATGCAAAAGTACCTACCTCCAACATTTTTCAATGCACAATAACACTACCTCACACACCAAGTTGAGGAGATTGATATTTTTGGACTTGTACACAGAAGGTCAATGTGGATGGTGGATAGGAATTTGAAATCATTGAAATCCTTTCTTAGACAAAAAAAGTGTCTTTAGGTTTCTATGGTGGAGGGATATATGGTATACCATTGTTGGCATTCAGTTGGAAGACTCAGGGTTCAACATTAATTCACCAAAAAAAACCCTCAGATAGCATTCCTTTCGACATAACATGCAAGAAGGTGAAGTCTCACCCGAGGTATCTACGGGGACTGCAGGAACCAGGTTTCCACAGTAATGAAGGGATGTGAGGCAGTATTCATAACCATTGTACTTATCATTAGTTCATTATACATTATATCATGTGCGCAGAAACATCACAACATGTAACATATTCAAAACAACAAACATATATCATATGCACACAATAAACATAACAACAAAAACATCATGAAACATAGACACAATATTTAATGTGGTTCATTATATATGGGATGAGTCCACAACGACTGAATTATTATTATATTATTCAGAATCATCCATTACAAAATATGTGTGTTGCACTCATACATCATTCTCTTGTCATTCTCTTATCCCTCTATCTCTCTTTGTCACTCTTCACTCTTACATATCTCTCATACATTGCATCACATACATTCACTACTTGTTACTCTCCTACTTTCATACTTTCTCACTTCCTGACTACTCTCTATCTCAAAAAACTTACATATTTATACAATTACAATAGGGCTTAGCCCTTGTCAATGGACCCAAAATGCCTAACGACTTCAACAGTCTTACTTCCTTTGAACACAATGGTCTCGAAAGTTCACCAACTTTCTTTCCTTATTTTATGTATGTTGTGTAGTTTCCAAAACTCATCCCAAAATTATGTCCCAATAGGCCCCCAACACTCACTTGTGGCTCCTCTCAAGATACTCAATCCTTTTTTTGTGCTCCCTTCCAAATCGCAATGAACTTCTCAAAAGTTTCCTTTTTGGTTGCGACCTTCTCCTTTGCTTGTGCTTCTTGCAAACTAAAAATCCCCTCTACTATTTGCAAGGTAATGGATCTCTTCTATTTCTCTACACTTTCTTACACTTCTTGCTTCACGATGCCTTGTGCAACCACAAGTTCTTCTATCACCCGAAAGGATTCCTCCTATAGTGGCTTAATATTTTTCATGAGAGTCTGTTGTTCAACTTTTATTTAGTTTATCTCTTGGTGCAACTTCCTATTCCCAACTGTTTCATCCATTCACTCTATTCATGGCAGAGTGCTCATTGTATCTTTGCTCCTTTGCACCTTCTCCTACATAGTCTGTAACCTCTTTTCTAATGATTGTATCTTTACATTCTCTAATAATTGAGTCTAGACTTTTGTACTCTCCTCAAAAAAAATTTCACATTCCTCATCCAAGCTCCTAATTCTCTCCATGGTCGTCATGGTTTTCTTCTCATGTTTCTCCCTTTCCTCTGGTGGGGTACTTGGCCAACTATTATCTTATCTTGTTGCCAACTATTATCTTCCTCTTCGTGCCTGAATTCTCAGTCCCATATGATTTTATTCACATTGAATTCTCATTCGGATCTTGAATTAATTTCATATTTTCTAATGGATCGTGGTTTAGATTTTCCATCCTATCAAAATCTCATCGCTTCTTTTCATTCATTACTACACATTCTCACCATCCCACCATCATGTTTTCTCTTTAATGCTTTTCCTATCATCCACAAAGGTATTGATACTAACTCTTTTTGTGCACAATTCAATTCTACCTTCTATGTATACTTCAATTCTCCTTCCTGCATGCCTTCCTCTTTCTTTCCGTGACATTTTCTGGTTCATCTCTTTTTCTGCTAATTTGATTCTTTGAACAATGCCCGATTCAAAACTTCAAGTCTCTTGTCTCTTCAAATGTTTATTGTGGCTTAGATCAAGCTCTTTTATTTCTTTTTCTTTTCTTTTTTCTATAATACAAATACTATAGTGCATATACTATGGTACACATACTCTGCAGTCAGTCTAGTGCGCAGAAGCATGACTGTCCCTATACAGTTTTAGTCGACTATCATTGACCATTCCTTCCATGATTTCCCCATTAAATTTATGAAACTAAACAACATCCTCCTATATCAAAAATATTATCAAATATAGACCCAACCAGTGCATTTGAAACTTTCTAGGGTGTTAAAATTTATTGTCATAGAGAAAAACTAGGTCTCCCATCTAGAAATTCTTGTATTTAATATGTCTATCACGTCATGCCTTTTTCCACGCATTCTAAAATTGTTGATTAAATGCTGCGATGAAGCAATATTCCTCTAGTTCCACTATCTCTAATAGTATTTTCTCTATTGTATAAGAATCAATGAGCCCTATCAGTGTGACAATGTGCAAACTCAACAGAATGAGCTCCATGGGCATAATTGCTTCATGACCGTATACTAATCATAATGGTGTATGTCTTGTCAAATTATTACATGTAGTTCGATATTACCATAGTAATGAATGAGTCCTTAGGTCCCTTTCATCTCAAAATACATTACATATATTTGTCAGCGCATGCTCTAGTATCTCGTTAAATTCTTCCAATGTTTTGTTCACCTAAGGGTGATAAGGTGTGCTATTCTAGTGATAAATATGAAATTATTCTCTCAAAGAATGAATTATTTTATTCAAAAGATGGGTCCCCTAATCACTCATAAGGAGTCTCGGACATCCAAACCTCTTAACAACATTTTCAAATAGAAATCGCGTAGCATACTCTGAGCTATAATCTATGGCATGTTCTTCTTTATCCCATCGGGTCAAATAATATGTCACAATGATTATATATCTTGCTCCTAACCCTTTTTTTTGGTGGGTTGATCGATCCAATGAAATGAACTTCCCATTTATTAAAATCCTGCAATGTAACTTGCGGTATTAATGGCATCTCATCTCTTCTAAATGGCTTCCCAAATCATTGACAGATATCATCGGTATCACAAAACTCCTTAGTATCCTTATGAATGGTGTCCCACCAAATCCCTGCGCGTAAAATTTTATGATCCATACCGTACTCTACATAGCTTCCCCATACAATTCCTTCATGTGCCTCCAATATTATCGTAGGCCTCTTGTGCTCTAATACACATCGTCGAAGAATACCATCCGCACCTAAATTATACAAATTCCCTATTACAACATGATAATATTTTTCTTTTACTACAAACTTCTTATTCTACGCAATTGTAAAGTCAAGTTTCAATACTCCTTTGCTCAATAATTGGACAATATTTGAAAATTAATCATCGACCATATGTACTATGAACAAGTGCACATCTGATAGACTGCCATCCACATTTCTTGCATCTTCCCCTATTAATATGTACAACAAATGATCAGGTATTGTATTTAATTTACCTAGTTTCACAATCAATTCAAATTCATACTCCTGAAATAGTAATAGCCATATACATGTATCCCCCCAAAACATTGGCTTATTGAATAAGTATCTCACCACATAATGGTCCATGTACATCCTGAAATGTGATACTAGTAGATAATGTCTAAAATTCTATAGTGAATACACCATTTCCAGTCCTTCTCGTTCTATAGTAGTGTAATTATGTTCATTAGTTGAAAAAATTCTACTGGAAAATGCAATGGGATGATCCAAACCTCTTTCCCTTGGTTGAGCTAAAACTTCACCTAACACTATAGATGATGCATCTGCGTGGACATAGAATTCCTTCTTCCAAAATGGAAATAATAAAATCGGTGCAGTAACCAGTTTCTTCCTTAAGGTATCCAAACTCTACTGGAATTCCTTGTTCCACTGAAATTTGACCTCCTTCAACATTTTTTTCCTACAAGGTTGTGATCTATGTGTATCCCTTAATGAAATTTATGTAGTACCCCGTGTGACCCAATTTTGGTTGTAGTTGTCACACTAAATTAGGTGGTGGAAAATCAACAATAACAACATTCTTTGTAGTATCAACCAAAATTCATTATTTACATACTACATGACCCAACAAGATACCAAATGGTGCACAGAAAATACACTTCTTCAAGTTCAAGGAAATTTGGAATTGTCGACATCTTTCCAACATCAAGCATAGAGTTTCAACATGGTATTTCAGCAAACTGAACAATTTCCAATCATCCAAATGTACTTCTAGGAACTTATGAATAACTTCTTTAAAAGTACGATAATGAATTGGGAAAGTAATGTTGGCACATTTTTAAACCCAAATGGAATGACTGTTTACTGATAACATCCCCATTCTGTCACAAGTGTTTTCTTATGCCTATTCTCTTGCGCAATCTTAATCTAGTGATACTCATAAAATCCATCAGTAAATGAGTAAGCTTCTTGTCCTCCTACATTCTCCAAAAATTCATCTATAAACGAAGTAGGAAAAGGGTCATGGAAGAAAGAATCATTCAATATCCACAGATCAATACAAATTCTCATTCCACATATTTTCTTGTTCTAAACCACCATCGAACTGATCCATTCTAACTCTGCGATGGGTTCAATAATCCCAACTTCTAGCATCCTATCTATTTCTTCTTTCACTTTCTTATTATATAATGGGTTCAATCGGTATGGTATCTCCTTCATTGGCTTGACATATGGATTTAAGGGGAACCTCATCTCCCTTAGCTCCCCAAAAATCCCTTTCATTTCTGAAAATGTAGTCGGAAAAAGGTCCTAGAATTTGCATACTAAATCAACAATCTTCTCTACAGTTTAATTCATTATAGTAATCTTCGATGTTTGAGAACTTGGGTTTATCCTTCGCACCAATATTAAACATGTGTGTTTTAAACGGATTTGCATACTTGATAGATTTAAGCTCATGACCCTCTACTGAGTGATCTCTTTTAGCTTCTGGTATTTTCAAATTTATCTGGTCTTGGTCCTCTTGGTTTTCTCCAGCAATGTTATAGCATTCAAAAACCTATTGTACAGTAGTAGAATATCTGAGGGAACTACATAAGGGTGCTAGTATCATTGATTCTTCTAATTTAAAAATCTTGTTCTTGATAATCTACACAGTTGTGTCTATCGAAGGGGCATCATTTTCAAACTTGAAATTTACCTTAAATCTGTGAGTCATATCTTCCCAATCTGTTGTTCCTATGTGTACTTCCAATTATAAATATCAGTTCTTCGAGATTGTGTCTAGAGTTTTTACAAACAAGTGCATCCATTCATGCTTAGGTATTGAGCTCCATGTCATCGTGAACCGTGTAATATTATCTATGGGAAAACTCAACCCATTATAATTATGTGTATTATATTCAGTTTTTGTTCCAAACCTCATTTGTAACAACCTTCTACATTGCTACCAATTATCCATTCTATCTTTATGTGCAACCCACCACCTTGCAGGAGTCACCTTCAATGCGACCTCTAAGACTAACAATCTCTATTGATCTAGTATCTATAAACAAATTTCTTCTACAAAAATATATACATTTGTTATTCTATCATACTTCGGGGGATTAGAGAACTCATCTCCGATATAGTGCAAAGTGAGGGTAATACTGTAAAATCCCGCTCTGGTGCACTGAGTGAACTTATTCTTTGAGGACACTTTCTCACAAGTGATCCAGATTATTATGCTATTAAAACATTTGATTTTGATTATGAGGCGTTATGGGTTGAAGACATGGTGTTTTACTGCATTGACGTAGACAGGTGCTATTGACTCAGTTTTACTTAGTGTGCAAGATTTTGGACCTCGAGGATGCAAAGGCATCGATGGAACCCCTTGGACTCTGGATTGAGTTGGGGAGTGTACCATTGGTCTTTGATTGTTTTACTATGATATTAGGGCATCTGATTAGATGATATGATATGATATGGATATATTCTGACATGATTTGTTGATGATGCAGGCTGACAATAGCTTGTTGACTGACTCACATGTGGAGTAAAGGGGTCACGCACGACTACCAGAGATGTTGAGGGAGAGGTGTGGACAACAGCCCTGCCACAGCCTACTAGCACTCTCATTGTGGCTCGAACTATAGGTTAACATTTACCTAGTTCGAGAGGACCCACGATGCCACGAGGGTGGACTACGACAGTCACTCACGATGATTCTAAGGGGTGCACAATAAGGTGGGGGCCTTATTCCTTAGAGGCCCTTAGTCTCCCACAAGGTCACTTGGCGGAGTATTGACTCCAGGGTTTTTTTTATGTCTACCAAGTCAATCAAGAGGCGAGTGGCACCATTGGAGCACAGGGTGCATCCTGAAGGGAACACCGTGCAAGAAATATGGAAAGAGGTGAGTGACACCCTTGGAGCACGTAGTGCGTCCTGAAGGGCACGTCACGCAAGGGAAACAAATTAAGGCGATTGGCATCCTTGGAGCACCTAGTGCATCCTGAAGGGCACGTCGCATTGTTGATGATAAATGAATGAACCTAGATGGCCTTAGGATGAATAACGTGTTAAGAATTTTTAAAAATAGATTCCCTAATAAAATGTCGCCGCATACGAAAATTTAAGGTCTAAGTCTAAATTATGCTAGTGGTAAAATTTTATCTATCTATTTAAAAAAAAAAAAAAACATAAATAATGATTATACT
>JASDQU010333156.1:0-12768 GCA_032191745.1 Picea mariana
GGATCACATTCTTCGATTGGTTGTAATAGGTGTGGAAGATAGAATTGGACTGCCACTGCTTGTTCATGTTGCTGGAGTACTACAACGTACAAAACTTCATGTCTAGTGGTTCGAAGGGTTCGATCTCAAGAAAAGTGGCACCTTCTGGTATCTCCTAGGCGATGAAAGTGATTAGTAGGAGCAACCAACTAAAGTGGAGCTCATACCCTTGGTCTTGTGCTTCTCTGCAAACAAGCTCTAGCTGGTTTACAAGGTACTTCACCCAGTTCATCTGTAGTCCCTCGACGCACTTCCTTGCGAGGTCAACTACGAATCCAGTCACTTATGTTGGCCTATTATTGTGAACTAGCTTGCCCGTGATCAACTAATAGGCAAGGAGCACTGCGCCACTCTGGATAGAGGCTACCTTGTAGCCTCATGTGCCTTTCTCGACATTGCCATAAGTTTCTTTTATCCTCTGCACTAGTGCTCGGTCTGAGGTATTTCCAGGGTAAAAATCTTGTGGGTCAGGGCCTTGCATACTAAGTCCCGTGATCCGATTGATCAAGGTCAGATCCACAGTGATGCAGCGGTCCAACCATAAGTATCCTCCATGGTAGCAGGACAACAACAACTTGACAGATGCGTTGACTTCCTGGTGTCTACCGAAGTGCAGGATATTCATTACATTAAGCTGTGTGGACTACACGAGGTTCTGGGTCCATGACTGCGGGACAATCTTAGATTTCTTTCCTTTGGTCCTGGTTAAGTACTTATGCGTGGCTAACATGCTATAAAATTTATGATCTCCAAGGTTAAAATCACTAAATTTCAGTGCTGTGAGCTTATCCTGGTCAACACAAAATGTGCGCACCCCTTTCGGAAGGTACGTGGTGATCAAAGTGTACTCAAAGTCTCAAGGTACACTATCATGGTTGATGGAACCGCTTAGAGGTGGTAAGTAAGTAGGTAGAATGCGTGGGATAAGATTGGCATTTGCGATGTCATCCCTGTGCTTGGTCTGTTTCTCATTGGTTGGCCGGGATGGAACGATGTGAGCAGTGGAAGGGGAGGCCTGGAGTCTTCTCATTGACAATGATTGGACTCCTATAGATAATCCTCGCTCCGACATGACTCTCTCAGTCATTAAGTCAATCAAAACTTCTTCAACTACTTTATCAACAACATTGAGTTCGTACGACATACAAGCTTGGGTCAACGAGCTTGGGTGTGAAATGAATTCAGAGACTACAGTGAATGGTATGGGAATAAGGAAATGATCACAGGGTGAAGTAATCTCAGGTTTCAGGCTCAAATTCTCACTTAGAAAAAAGTATTTTCGGTGCATGGTGCGATGAACTAAGTAGGGAAACTTAGCAACCGTCTTCTTGTAATGGATATGAGGCTGCATTAACTTATGTTCTGTTCATTATGGCATGGTCGAACAGTCTAGTGGCGAGCCATAAATTCTTTTTGACTCGTTTGAAGTGGCAGTCAAATGGTTATATTGGCTTCCAACAGCTATATTACTTCGCCTCAGTGAAGTGGCATATGTCATTGTTGTGATATCCTGACGAAGCTCCAATTCTACAAAGTGTCTTGTTGTGAGGTACCCTCTGGGATCTTCTGTAATTTTTCAATCTTAGCCTTCTTCTGACTTAGATTTATAGCCTTCTTTCCAGTGAGCTTCGTCTCGGTGATTCTCTTTCCATTTTGATTCTTATTTTCCTCGGACATAGTCACTTCGTGCTGGTGAGATTCTCTCCTAGGGTTTAGGTATATCACTTATTCTTTGTTTGGGGTATAAATTTCAGCCTTTTGTGTAGCTTTGGCCTCAGAATCTGGGATTCTAGTGTCAGATGGCTTTGAGCAATTCTCCTATTCTTCTATCAACTATGCGATCCTTTTAGTCATGAAATCTTTTAACTCTTGTCTCTGCTGTTTTAAAATCTCTTCTTCTTCCTTCTTTCTGGCTTGATCTCTTTCAATCTAAGGTTTTCCTAGTAGCATAGTAAATAGGGAGTTGTCCTCAATGAATTTGATAATCTCAAAATCTTCTTTTGTCGAAGTTCCATTGACTTTTATAGGTATCTGAGCGAGTTTTCCACATAACATCATCATTTTTCCTCTGAATAGTCCTATTCCTCCCAAAGAAGGAATCATGGCAGGCTTCCCTATAGCTTCCCAATTTCTTTCTGGCATAATGTTCACTTGTGTTTCTTCATCAAGAATACAGTCAATGTCGAAGTCCCCTATTATTGCTTTGCCTTGCTCCTTTTCTTTGAAGATATCTGGTAATCAGACATCTTTATGTTTCTTTAGGGTTTCTTTCATCTGTATTAATAATTTCTCTGATTCTTGCTGGGTTTCTTCTTTTTCTGGATCTACCTTATGGTCTTCTTGATTCAGATTTATCCTTTCAAGCTTAGCGATCATTCTAGGGTAATCCAATACCTCATGGTCCCTAGATTTGCAACAGAGACAACTAGGTCTTCTACCAGGGCATTCCTTAGCTAGATGGCCTGGTTTTCTGCAACTGTAACATAGGATTAATCCTTGCTTTCTTTTAAATGATCCCCAACCTCTTCTGTACTGTGCACTAGAAACGTGATAGCTAACCTGCAGAAAATTCTTTCTAGGATACTGCATCCATTTGTTAGTCCAGACATTCTTTTTATGCATAGGTATAACATATCTATCATTATACTTATTAGATCTATTCATATCAAAATTTCTTTCATCTATTAATGCCCTAGTTTTTAAGCTAGGGAAGAATCTATCAAACATACCTAGATCCATGCTCTAGATTTTTTTTTCACTTATCTTACTTCTACAGAGCACAAAGCTTCCAGATCTAAGAAATTTTGACTATTCTTATCTTTATTAGAGAACAACGCTCACATATCTTACCTTGTTTCTACAGATCTAACCTCTTTCTTTAAGAAATTTCCACTTTTACTTTTCTTAGAGCACAAAGCGTTTAGATCTCGCTTCTTTTCTTTAGATCTGATCTTCCTTTCTTCAGATCTGACCTTATTCCTGGCAAAAAGCTTCACAGGTCGAGTAAAAAGATGCGCACTAGGGAAATAGATCTACACACAGATCTTTATTTTGCACAAAGTTTCTTCTTCCTCAATTCTCAACAATCATAGTTTCAGGTCCTGGCAATGGAACCATTTGTTGGCACAGGGGCAGACCCATGGTTCAATGCTTAAGAGGGCACCAACAAATCCCTAATTGTCGGCCCTTTCAGCAACGCCTGCGAATCAAATGAAGTCTCACCCAAGGTAGAGGCACGGGTGGTTGCAAGACTCAGGTGTCTGCAACCTTAGCTAGGACACATATATGCGATTATATCATTTATAGAGAACTTAGCATTGATCATTCATCAATATTCAACCCTTATTCTACTTCGCAGATAGCACAGAGCATCACGGTGTACACTCAGATCTACAGTATTTCAGTACTTAACCATAGTAACCCAGATCAGATCCAGTAGATCATCACTAAGCATCCTCATTCACATCAGATCTAACAATCATATATATCTAAGAAGCACAGAGCATAATTGGATATATCAAAGCACATAGCATAAGAAAAAACACATTGAATCAAAGCACAGAGCATAACACACAGATTTACGTGGTTCGACCCCACCCTAGGGATACATCCACAAGATCTTCTTCTTTATTATCGTCTTCAATCTGTTACAAGCACAAAGCCTCCAAAACCCTTCTTCACATAGGATAGAGGATCTGCGCAGCTCGCTAGATCTTTCTTCCTTGCGTTACAACACTTAGCTTTCTATAGCAACCTCACAGTAACTTGCACTTAGCCTTGCAAGCCTTACATAGTTCACATAGAGCAGTTATTCAACATCAGATAGATGCACTACCAGTTGCACTAAGCAATCACATCTACTACTTCTTACATTGCCTATCCTTCTATTTATACATTACAAAAGTGGGCCTAATCATGGGTAAACCCATGGGCTGACATCCCTTTCCCATTACATTAATCCAAAACCCTAAAAGGGCCCAAAAGTGGACCGAGATCTTGTGATCTCTGCTTCACCTGGCGCTCCATCTTTGACAGGCTGTCGAATTCTAAAAATGGTCAAATATGACCAAGTGTTCCTCAAAACTTGGTCAAGGGCCAACATAATTGCAAGGTTCTCAGAAATTGTCTGTCTTTCTGAACATCTGTTGTTCATAGCAGTTGATGGTGCAATACTTCTACATATATTTCAAGTTGTTGTGTACACAATTATTTTGAGAACAAAAATGAATATGCAGCTACACCTGAAAAGAATGCTTCAAAATCCAGAAATTGCAGGCTGTGATATTTTAGAAACTCTACCTGTACCATTGGTAGACATGCCTGTAACAAGCTCACAGCTTTTGCAACTTATAAGCATAAATGAATATGGCTCTTTAACTTCTCCATTCCCCGAGAACGCCTCATATATTCCCTGTCATCCACTACAACGTTTTGTATACTGTCACTAGTAGCCTCTTCCTTTCTTCCATGGTGTCTTTTATTTAATGCAACCTCATTTACATATGTCAAACATACACCTACAGAAACTCCATTTTAGATGGTTCCACTAGTGCAATGTCTACTATTTCTTTTAGATTGATAACTTTAGCACCCCAACGAACAACATTGCAAGTTAGCAGTGCTTTAGGTTTGCAGTCTATAATTCGTTGAGCAAGGGACTCAGCTTAAAAATTCAGCAAATACCACCGAATGAATAGCACCAATGTGAGCACAAGTAAGCATGGCTATCGACAATTCTACTAACATAGGTAAATGAATTTCCACTGTATCTCAATATCAGGAGGAGATCCTATTTCAATTATTGCGACTGCTTGACCCTTTAGATTTTACTATGCATGATCACATTTTCCAAGCAACCATAGCTCGTATTTCTTTTCCAGGGGAAAAGATTATGCAGGAACAAGATTTTGATACTTCGACCAATCCGATGGAAGTAGCGTTCATGATGGATAGGGAAGTCACTATTTAGAACAAGAGAGGTCTATTACATCCTGTGCATCATTATTGGTGATGTTTTGATTTTCATTGAGTATAATATTCAAATTAGTCCCGAATAAAACCCTCTTGCTTTTTATATCGGGCCATCTTTTCAACAACTATGAACATTTGACCTTTACCCACCTCATGGATATGTATTTATCCATAGATGACTAGCTATTAAATCTTTACACCTGATCTCAACACCTGCAAACCTATTAAGTAAGGTTCTGATCCATTTCAGAAACTTGGTTGCAAGCATTATGAACTTGTATAATACATAACATAAGTCTCGTTGACTTCCCCTTGGTACCTTCGACACTTGAGCTCGACACCTGGAGCTTCGGTCTGTTGTTAGCATTCATCCCAAACCTGTAGCTTGAAACCATACACCTTAAAACCAACATCTTTCAACTCTGTGTCTTAACATCTCTGCATTTTTTCTTAAAATTTCTCCATATGGGCATATCCCACATGTATCGGGAAATTAAAGATTTTCATGCTTATATGCGCCCATACTCCTACGTATAATCGATGAGTTATGTAGAAGATTAGTCTCGGGCTTGGTACTGGGCTTTGTGTTGGTTTATGTGTTGACTCAGAGTTTGAAATATACATTAGTTGGATATGTAATGTGACTTGGGATTAGTATTAGAGGTTGATACTTGAGGACACACCACTTTTTTGGTAAAATTTGCAAATAAAATATATTTTTTATTTGAAAATATAAAGAGGCATAAAACTAAGGTTTAAGGAAATAATAAGAAGGTCTTTTGGAATACAGGTCAGAAGGCAGAGTGAAAATAATCTTAGGAAAAAGCGATCAAAGGGAGCTTGTTAAATCTTGATGAAGGGTTTGGCAGTTATTACACTGGCCAAAAGACCTAGGAAATCTATGAATCAAGTACAAATTGATGAAAGCACTTAAAAAAAATACCAGTACATTTTGAGAGCTAACATGTAGAGTGTTGGAATTGTGGGAAGAAAGGACATCTGAAGAAATACTGCATAGCTCCAAAGAAACAAAGAGATAGACAGTAGGAGAAAAATCAGGAAGCAAATGTAACATGTGATGTGTTACAAGATGATTTGATTCTTTCTTTAGATAATACTATTGAGTCGTGGGTAGTAGATTCATGGGATTCATTTCATGCCACACCCCATAGGAAATATTTTTAAGATTATATTCAAGGTGATTTTGGATAGGTTTATTTGGGTGATGATGAACCGTGTCAAATTGTTGGAATGGGTAAGGTAAAAATAAAGAAAAATAATGGAAACCAATGGTTATTGAAATAAGTGAGACATGTACCAGATCTGATAAGAAATTTAATTTCAACAGGGCAGTTGGCAAGTGAAGGTTGTATATCTATATTTACAGATAAGGCGTGGAAGGTCAGTAAAGGATCACTGGTAATGGAAAAAGGAGAAAAGGTAGGTACAATGTATTTATGTACTGTTAATGTTGTCTCTTATATCTCTTTATCTTCTACATGAGTGGATACAACACTGTGGAATCATAAGCTTGGAAACATGAGTGAGAAGGGGATGCATATACTTCACAAAAGGAATTTGTTTCCATATATCAAACAAGTTGATTTGGATTTCTGTGAGCACTGTGTTTATGGAAAACAAAAAAGAGTCAGATTTATCATAGTCAAAAAAGAAAAGAAGAGTGAAAAGTTAGAGCTTGTGCATATAGATGTATGGGGACTAGATCAGTTATCATCTCTTGGTGGCTCTCGTTATTATGTTACTTTTATTGATGATGCAACTAGAAAAACTTGGGTTTATTGCATCCAACAAAAAACTTATGTTTTTGATATTTTTAAAAAATGGAAAGCTTTGGTTGAGAATGAGAGAGGAAAGAGGTAGAAGTCAGATCAGAAAATGGAGGTGAATATTGCAACAAGGATTTTTACGATTAATGTTCATACCATGGGATTCTTAGAGAGAAGACAATTTCAGGAACACCATAAGAAAATGGTGTGTCAGAAAGGATGAACATGACAATCATGGAATGTGCAAGGAGTATGAGATTGCTTGTTGGGTTGCCCTTATAGTTCTGGGAAGATGTTGTAGATAATGCTATTTACTTAATAAACAAAGGACCTTCAAGTTCTTTGGATGGTGGAATTTCAGAGGAGGCATGGATATGTAAAAAGGTAAACTATTCATTTCTAAAGACTTTCGGTTGTGAAGCATTTGTCCATATTGATAAAGAAAATAGAACAATGCTTGGAGCAAAATCCAAGAAGTGTACATTTATTGGGTATGGTGTTAATGATTTTGGCTGTTGCTGATGGGATTATGAAAATCACAAAATCATTAGGAGTAGATATGTCATATTCAATGGGAAGGTCATGTATAAAGATAAATTGTAGGGAAGGAAACAAGAATAAGAAAAACTAGAATACACAATGCTTGATGAGATCACTATTTTTTTTTTTCCAAAGGTACTAGAAAATAAAAATGTACAAGAACAGGTACCTCAAACTCATGCAAGTGTTGATAGAATATCTACCATTTTAAGTAGACCCCATAAAAAATACTCTCCTTAATTGTATTATTTATTTTTGAATGAATCTGGTGAACTAGAAAGTTATGAAGAGGGAATGCAGGTAGACATTAAAAAGAAGGCGAGCAAGGCATGAAAGAGGAAATGGATTCCTTTGTAAATAAACAGACTTGGGACTTGGTTCAGTTTCCTATAAAAAAAAGAGCATTGCAAAAGAAATGAGTTTACAGGTTGAAGGAAGAGGATGGAGGCAAAAATCAATACCAGGATAGGCTTTTTGTAAAGGGGTTTGCACAAAAGAAAGGTATAGATTTTGATGAAACATTTTTTCCTGTTGTTTGACTTCAATTCTGACTAGTTTAACTCTTGTGGCAGTAGAATATTTGCATCTTGAATAGTTAGATGTAAAAAAACTTTTCTCCATTGGGATTTGGAGGAAGAGATTTATATGCATCAACCATAGGGGTATGAGGTCAAAGGAAATGAGAATTTGGTATGGAGGTTAAAGAAGAGATTGTATGGCCTAAAGCAAGATCCAAGGCAATGATATTTGAATTTTGACATAACAAGGTTATAATAGATGCCATTTTGCTCACTTTGTGTATTTTAAAATGCTAGAAAATGGAAGATATGTTATGTTGCTATTGTATGTAGATGACATGCTTGTTTCAGGGTCTAACATGCAGGATATAAATGTGCTAAAAAATAAATTAGCTAATTAATTTGTGTTGAAGGATTTGGGTGATGCAAAGAAAAACTTTGGTATGAGAATAAAAAGAGACAAGTAAAATCATAAATTGACATTGTCTCAAGGTGAGTACAAAGAGAAGGTGTTGGAGAGGTTTAGAATGTAGAATGAAAAACTAGTTAGTACACATTTGGTCAACCATTCCAAATTAACCAAGGAAATGTGTCCCAAGACACATGAGCATATAGAATACATGCCCAAGTTCCCTTATTCATCAACAATTGGAAGCTTGATGTATGCTATGGTGTGCACAAGACCAGATACTGCAGGTATATGAACAATCCAGGTAAAGAACATTGGGAGGCAATAAAGTGGATTCTCATGTATTTGAGAGGTACTAGTACTCATGCATTATTTTTTGGATGTCCATACACTGTTCTATAGGGATATGTTGATTCAGATATGGCAAGTGATAAATATAGCAAGATGAGAACCACATGGTATGTTTTTATTGTAGGTGGAACAACAATAAGTTGGATTTCAAAACTGCAAAAGGTTGTTCATTTTCAACAACAAAATTGGATTATGTTGCTACTACAAAGGTTAGTAAATAGATGATTTGGTTACATAGGTTTATGGAGGAATTGAGAAAGAAGTAGGAGAATAGTTGGTTGTACCGTGACAATGAGAGTTCCATTCATATTGAAAATAAGTTAGCCTTACATTCTAATACTAGGAATATATAACTCAGGTACCATTTCATACGATCCATCTTGGAAGATGGACATTTGATGTTGGAAAAGACACATACTGGCCAAAATCATGCACACATGCTAACTAAGGTAGTAACCAAGGATAAACTGAGTTCCTACTCAGTTTCAGTTGGCCTTCAATCATGAAGGTGAAGATGAGAAATTTTCCAGGTACAAGGTGGATCATAGTCCAACAGGTACAACAATAGTGAAGTTGTTGTGATCAGTATCCAAGTGGGAGATTGTTAGTTGTGGAGCTTGATTATCTTCATAACTCATATGAAGGTCAAAGAAACTACAGTATACACAATTCTTGGCTGGAATTTTTGTTTTTTGCAATTCAAATATTGTAATTTTGTAGTCAATATGGACCATAATTTTGGAGAATGTAATTTGATGGTGCATGTTCAAGATCGAGGAATAGCGTTGGAGTTGTCTTTAAAAGTCATGATAAAATTATATGTCTGCATGCTATCATATTGGAGTTTCTATGCACAAACAATGAAGAAAAATATGAGGCATTGATTCAGGGGATGATCCTGGCATTAGAAATGAAAATTGAACATTTGAGTATAAATGGTGATTCTAAACTGGTTATAAACTATATAACTCAAAAATACAAGATATAAAAGGAAATATTCAAACTTTATGTGAATAGAGTAAATGAAATAATAGATTCATTTAGTTCATTTAACATATATTTTGTTACTAGAGAAAACAAACAGAAATCAAACTCTTTGGCACTTGCTGCATCATTGTTTAATACAGATGATCTCCAGAATAAGAATACTCTTCAAGTAAAATATTTTTCAGACCCTCAATTCCTGATAATCAAGAATATCTCCAAGTATTTGAGAAAGATGAAGAGTTGAATGATTTCCTTGATAATGAGGATGACCTTGAAGAAAGCAATAGTAATGATGCACTTATTCCAAAAAATTATATCAAATCTGAGTCCTTCTTTACAAGATATGATCAAGCCAAAATTTTAAAAGAAGGATAATATGTATGAAAAGTGAAAGGAACACATATGATAAACATTGGAACATAAATCTCCCCTAAATATGTTAATCTTGGGATTGATTGTACTCCAGAAGAAATTGTTCAATATATTGCATTATTTAAAGAATACTTTGATGTTTTTTCATGGACCTATGATGATATTGAGGCATATGAAAAATCAATATTCCAGGATGTCATACCATTGAAAGAGGGAGCTAATCCATTTAAACAAAAGCTCAGAAATATAAATCCAAAGTTGAATAATTTGGTGAAGATATAACTGGAGAAGTTGAAGAAAGTTGAAACCGTTTTTCTTATCAAACACTCAGAGTAGGTTTCCAATCCAGTAATAGTGAGGAAGAAAACTGGAGAAATTTGTTTGTGTGTCGATTTCAGAGATCTAAATAAAACAAGTATTAAGGATAACTATCCTCTGCCTAACATTGAATTTTTGCTTCAACAAGTTACTGGATCATCTTGTATGTCCATGTTATATGGATTTTCAGGATATAATCAAGTATTAGCTGTAGAGGAGGACATGTCTAAAACTACCTTCATAACACCATGGGAGACATATGCTTATGCTCGTATTCCTTTTGGCCTAAAGAATGTTGGAGATACTTTTCAAAGATCCATGGATCATTATTTTAAAGATCTAATAGGGAAGTTTATGGTTGATTATCAAGATGATCTCATTGTCCATTCCAAGATTAGAGAAGAACATATAAATCATTTAAGACAAGTCTTTGAAAGATGAAAATTTTATGGGATTTCTATGTTGGTTGTGGAGCCTAATTATCTTCCTAATTCATATGCACGTCAAAGAAACTGTAGGATACATAATTCTCCCCCCCTGAATTTTTTGTTTTTTTGCAATTCAAATATTGTGATTTTGTAGTTAATCTGGACTGTTCATTATGAGGTCGCAAATTTGACAGTAGAAGTTATGTTAGGGTTTTTTCCCTAGAAGGAAACCCTTTTTTATGAGGGAATTGTATTGTGGTTGTGTGTTATGAAAAATATTGTATTATGAGAGAGGAGACTGTGATAGAAATAAGAGGAAGTTACAACGGGTGTGATGTAGGTTGTATCCCTTCATTTTGTTGGATAATAAAAAGAAATTATTTGGAAATTTCTTTGGTGGACGTATCCCACACTGGGTGAACCACGTATATTTGTGTCTCTATTGTATTGTGTATATTATGTGTTTTATTTCCACATTTGTTTTATTTTATTGCTTTGTGATCTTATTTTTCTAACATTCTCTTAATCCAAAAAAATACTTGTTTGTAGTTTCTGAGGGGAAATTATTGCGGTATATAGTCAGTAAGCAAGGATTTTATATCAATCTCGAAAGAGTCAAATCCATCAATAAATTAAATCCTCCAACTTCAAAGAAGGGCATACAATCATTTTTTGGAAAGATAAATTTTGTAAGAAGATTTGTTCCAAATTATGCAACTATTGTCAAGCCAATCAATTTGTTGCTTAAGAAATATCAAAGATTTGAATGGAATCAGGATATCCAAAATTCATATAATAATATCATGCATGAAATCACCACAACAACTGTATTGATTAGTCCTGATTTTGACACAGATTTTATCATATATTATTTTTCTATAGAAGGGATTATGGCTTTGGTCCTTACAAAGAAAAATCTAAGAGGAGAAGAGATTCCAATAAACTTCATGAGCAAGACTCTTCATGATTATGAATTGAAATATTCATAAATTGAGAAACATGATATTTCTCTGCTCAAGGTAGTGGATCACTTCTGAAGTTATATTTTGAATTCTCATGTTATATAATATGTTCCTTCATCTCTAGTAAAGATGTTGTTAAAACAACAATTAAGAGAAGGAAAATGGTAAAATTGGTTTGCTAAGATCCAAGAGTATGACATAGATATTACATCACTGAAAGAAATTAAAATACAAGGATTATGAAAACTTATTGCAGATAATGATTCATTAAATGGATTAATATATTATTCATCTAGGAAGCCTATGCTAACTTCAGAATGGTACAAAGACATTATTTTATATTTGAGATCTAGACAATTTCCAAACAACATGACTCCCAAAGAGAGAAAAGCACTGAAAATGAAGTCAAATCAGTATGTATTAGTCATAAAATATTTGTTAATAAGGAATCATGATGGAATACTATTGATATGTGTATATTCAAATAAATCCCAAGAATTGATAAAAGAGTTTCATGAAGGAATTTGTGGAGGATACTTCACACCTACTACTACTGCCCATAGAATAATAAGATCAGGGTATTATTGGCCAACAATCTTTAAAGATTCATATGCAATGGTAATAAAAAAAAATTCTTGTCAGATTTTTTTTGGAAAGATGAAGAAATATATAATTCCTTTACACCTTGTACTGGTAGAAGAACCATTTGGACAATGGGGACTCGATGTGATTGGAACAATAAACTAAAAATCAAGAAAAGGACATGTATACATTCTTACTTCTACATATTATTTCACAAAATGGAAAGATGAAGTAGCGTTAAAAAGGGGCAGTTCTGAAGAATTGATAATATTTCTCAAAGACAATATTCTATCAAGATTCAGAGTGTCAGAAAAGTGCATCACTACATGTTCCAAGGGTGCCACTCGCCTCTTTCCATTTTTCTTGTGCGACATGCCCTTCAGGACACACCACATGCTCCAAGGGTGCCACTCGCCTCTTGATTGACTTGGTATACATCAAAAACCCCTGGAGTCAATACTCCGCCAGGTGAACTTGTGGGAGACTAAGGGTCTCTAAGGAATA
>JASDQU010333157.1:2051-12768 GCA_032191745.1 Picea mariana
ATGTTTATTGGTTCTCGGCTCAGAATTCACCTGTGATTGGTGCTCTGTTTTCGGTGGCCAGCCTTTATGTTTCTTCTTCTAACGCTATACCAAGAGATTCACCCTCTATTAGATGCCTCTCGCTAATAGTAGTCTTTCCTTTATTTTCCTCTACCATCCCATATTACTTATTTGGCTGAACATCATACCTATTTTGCCTCTGTTCCCTCTAGAAGATGTAGCTTATAACTCTTCATACGTTTTCAGGAATTGACCCCATTGCCCAATGGATTTGCTCTTCTGTTTGTCCTACCACGTTTATAATTTACACTATGGCAGAATCGGACCTCTGTGCGTGCATTGCCAAATATTTTGAGTATTTTAAATAGTTATACGCCTAAGAGATCCCTCTCTGGTTGGAAGGGTTAGAATCCAACCTAAAGTTGGTTGAAACAATTACTTCTGTTGTTTGTTTTATCAGCCGAACAAATTTACAAAGTGATAACATTCTGGCGCTGTTGTCGGGGACCGAAGGTGAAACCTTCCCTAGGAGAAATGACAAAGTTTAGATCTGAGTACTGATGGTGGAAAGTATTCCGACAAAAAAAGGTTGTATATCATTCACCTAGCGACTCCATTTTCAAAAATTTAGAATTCAAAATTTCTATGGCGACTCCATTGTCCAAAGACTCAGTAGCTTGAAGATTTTATTGGCAAGTCCACTCAAACTTCAAATGGGATTTAAAGACTCCACTGAAAGATGAGACCCCTTGATAGAGGTATGAAAGGGAATCATGGGAAAAAACAAGTACCTAAAGTTGAGTTTTTTCCAAGACATAATATTTTTTGTTATTAATTACCTTTTGTCCTTTCTTGAACATGCTAAACAAATTTTTTTTCACCTGCTGCATGCAAATGATGATCATGATAATCTTGAAATTGCATATCCTCCTCTTAAAATTATACAGATATCTCTTTAGTTTATCACTGATTTTGATCGAAATCTCTCATCTGAGCCATGTTATATCCATGACCAAGTTGATAAGCCTCACGAAACCAAGGCTGATATTTCACCTCATGTACTTGATCCAACACCCTCCAAGACTCAGCATAGATACAGACCCTTAAAATTACCTCACATCCTTCATGATTTTCCTCCAAAGCACTATAAGTATCTACATGTGTTTGATGGGGAACCTGATGCCATCACAGTTGAAAAACACATCCAAGAGTTTGAGCATTTTATAGATTTGTTTGAGATTGACCATGACGATGTTTGTATGAGGGTCTTCTCTCAATCCTTGAAAGGAGATACCAAAAAATGTTTTAAACATTTGCAGCCAGAGACAATTAGCTCATGGGAAGAATTGAAGTGTGTTTTTTCGAAGTTTTGGGGTAAGAATAAATCTTTGGATCTACAACTTACAAAATTCTATGCCTTGAAAAGGCAAAGCAATGAAACTATTTCTACATTTATTAGAAGGTTTTCCAATATTTATTACGATTTGCCCAAAGAAATTCAACCCACTGAAGTTGTTTCCATGCTCTAGTATGCCACTACTCTTCATCCAGATTTGTCTTTCCTCCTGATGGAAATAAGACCTAAGACCTTACAACAAATATTTAATGATGCTTAGGAGATTCAATACAATATCCAAGCATGTGAATAGATTTGAAATGAGGGGTTGGATGCTCCAAGACATGAAAGTGAATATGAACAAAAAACAGTTGATTGGAATCTTGAGCATAAAATTGATAATATTATAGGTCCTCTTGAAGTTTTAAATGCTAATGATTTTGCAAAAGATTATATTCCACTTATTGAAAGAGAGGGAGCTTATGTAGCTTCTGATCCACCCCATGATAAGCATAAAGCTTATTGTTTCATATATTCATTTGTGGACAATAAAGAAGATGAGTTTGCAAATCAACTTGTTGAGGAACAAGGTGATGTCCCAAGATTTTTCTTGTTAGATGACATTGCAAGTGTTGTTGATTTGTCTATATATGATGATTATGATGTTGACCTCCTAGAACAACCAACTCCATGTTCTCTATCAGAAAATGTTCCTTTTCAGCAGTGTAGTGAGAGCAATCAACTTACATATCATAGTTACAAAGAAGAAAGTATTGAAACAGCGAAAGGAAATTTTTTACCTTTATGCTTTTCTTAATTTAAATTGTTGAAATAAAATGCCAAAATCATCATCGAAACAAAGGAATGTGTGTTGATGCCAAATCACATTGATTCACTGAAACAAATTGACAAGAAATTACAGCCATTGGTCAAAGATGAATCTCAAAATGAGTGTGTTCAACAATCCAAAGAAATCAAAAAATGTGCATATGACAACAATGAAGAAAATGAAGAGATTTTTGAATCAAGTGTAAGAACCTTGCCATTATGTTTTGCTTCTTTCCAATTGTTCAAGGAAAATGTTAATAATGCTTCAAATCAGAAACCCTCCATTCATGATGTTGAATTTGAAGAAAGCAATAGACTTGCAAATGAAAGCTATCTTCCATTATGTTTTTCTTCCTTTGAATTTTTAAGAGCCAATCATGAGAAAATAGAGAAAGTTGGTAAAAGCGTTGTTGTTCAAAGTCATTTGCCTTCTTCTGAAATTGATGAAGGTGTTCAACTAGATTTCCAACAAAACAAAGTGTTTCAAAGTTGTCCTTCCCCCACTGTGAATGATGTAGTTGTTAAAATTCTAAGTGGCTTGGATGTGTATGAAGGCTCTAAGACCCCATCTATGGAGACTTTGAGAAATTAACAAACAAATGACATAGAGTTTCAGGGAGGCAATAAAACAGTGTATCTCATGATTCAATCAGAAATGCGGAAAGATTAGAAAGAAGTAGTTGTTTTACTTGATTCCTTTGAAGATTATGGTTCCAAAATTGAAGAGGAAGAGCAAATAAAACCAACACTTGTGAAGATGGCTTGTCCTTCTATTTTGGTTCATCGAAAAGAAATATTTTCTCATATGTTTCATGACCCTGTGGCATGTTATATGGAGAGTTTTAACAATCAGAATTTATATCTTATGATGGGTTGTAAGCTTAGAGATGAAGATGATGGCCAATCAACGTCAGTATTAGATATAGATTGCTTTCTACCAGGGGTTTCATTTCATCCAGCACTATCTTCTGATTCAGAAGATTATTATTTCCAGCAGTCTGTCTCGGCAGATTTTTTAGCCTCTTGGTGGCAATCAACAAGTTAAATCACATGAAAGCAAGAATGCAATGGAAAAAGTAAAACATGATTTTTGTTGTGTTCATATGTTGAAAGACCCATTTGCAGTTTTTTTAGAAACAATAAACCGTCCCAATATTTTTGAAATTCTAAGATTTGGATTCATACACAACTTCTCGAAAGGGTTATCAGTAATCAGGCTTTGGAACAAGCATGTGCAAAGTAAACAAGAAGTGGATAAAATGTTGGCATGGTTGCATTGGCATTTTGATTTCACTTGATGGGTAGTTCATTTCAACAGTTAGGGTAGGTAGGTGTGAATAAGCTTGTGGATCAAGCATTTTCAAGTTTAGATCTCCAAATAAAGTGTCTAGTTATATGTTAGTAGCATATCCAGCATTCAGCCTCTAAGTGAGAGCGGTGTGCAGACTTCAGTTTTCAACGGACATTGGTGACAGGTCAAGGTATAGCACACACCTGTTGTGAGAGAAGCTCCAATGGATAAGGCACATGGTCTACTGTTCTTTGCTACCTTATAGGGAGGATATCATCCCCAGTTGGAGACCATGTTATCACTATAACAATTTTTATATGGAATCCAAGTCTCAGGACTTAGCAAGAGGCTAAATATGTGTGGAGGTATGATAAACTGAAGGACGAGGCCACATCTAATGGACGGGGCTAAGTCTAGCAGAAGTGTGAAGTTGATGGGACCCGGCAGGTCACCGATTGTGGGCGCTATAGATCAACGGTCATGGAGCATATCGGGCCGAGAACTAGCATGGAGGTTAATGTTTTGAAGGTGGGTCGATAAGAATACCATGGTTTCATCTCGAGGTCATGTGGCGCCACCGGATTCATTTTGGGGGGAAAAGCAGGTGTACTTGAATCCACTCAATCCCACCCCGAAATCACGTGTCAAATATCATTAAACGTGTCAAATCCAAGGGTCACATGTGGAAAGGAAAATTGACGGCCAGTCAAGTCATCTTTAGACACTTGTTTGGATGCCATTCGTCTATAATATGTCAAGCAAGCGCTGCCAAATAACTGATTTAAAGGCTCATCATTGGAAATTGATGGTCGAACATGATAAGCCACTATCCCTGTAAGGACTCTCGTTAGTAGCCCATGATTAGCACTCGATGGCGACTGTTACTCAAAACACAAGTGAAATTACTCTATTTCGGGTAATTTGATATTTTATTCCAGAGCGGGATAATTGCAAATCGAATCATTCGTCCAATTATTGTACAGTTGAGAGAAATAAGCTCATGCTTCCTAGAAAACCAAAGAAATGGAGAATAAAGATCTGGCGGCCATCAACAAACCGGGAAATTCGAACAATATGACAAAATTATCAATTAAGAAGAAAGAAAGGCATGATGTGCAAATATTGGCAACAAAATTTCGCACAAAATCTGCAGATGAACCAGGATCAGGTGAAGAGATCATATTGAATCCTATTATGAAGGATTTGATCATTAATGGATATGCAGATAGATACTACATGCAAGATGGCAAGAGTAAAAGAAACAAGCGGCGAAAGAAGTAGACTAAAGCTAGAACAGTCGAAGGTATTGAAGAAAACCAACTTGGTTGGCTTGACACCTTAAAGGAAGAGATTGCAATCTTGAAATAAATTGCAAGCTAAATTGAGTATATTTCAAGGAATTTTGTGATGATGCAAACAAGTGGCATTCAGGGTAAATATCTAAAAAAAAATCGATTTTATGTTTATAACGTTCCCTAGAAAGTAGGAGTTCAGTTTTGGTACGTTACTCCCTCTGTGACCGATATCTATTTTTGGAATCTTGGAGAAGATGATTTGTTTTGGATCCCATATGTAATTTACCTATATATACGGTTAAAAATATAAATGAACAGGGGGGGACTTACCAGAGAAGGGCCTGCCCTTGTAGCAGGAGAACTTTGTAATTTCTTATGAATTTTAATATAAGAAGATAAGGTTTTCCTAGATAGTCGAGATTCATCATGGTGTTGATGTTCAGCATGTCTTCTTGTATTTCATATTCATAAATGTGTTTTTCTGTTATAGATAATCTTTAAGCAAAAGAAAGAATCCATCCTTTTGGTGCTCTTTTTCATATTGATTATACTTGTTATATGTTTATTGTTCCCGGTTCAGAATTCACCCTTGATTAGTGCTCTATTTTCGGTGGCCAACTTCATGTTTCTTCTTCTAATGCTATACCAAGAGATTCACCCTCTATTAGACGCCTCTTGCTAATAATAGTTTTTCCTTTATTTTCCTCTACCATCCCATATTACTTATTTGGCTGAACATCATACCTATTTTGCCTTTGTTCCCTCTGGGAGACGTAGCTTATAACTCTTCATACATTTTCAGGAATTGACCCCATTGCCCAATGGCTCTGCTCTTCTATTTGTCCTACCACTTTTAAAATTTACACTATGGCAGAATTTGACCTCTATGCGCACATTGTCAAATATTTTGAGTATTTTAAATAGTTATACACCTGAGAGAGCCCTCTCTAGTTGGAAGGGTCAAAATCCAACCTAAAATTGGTTGAAACAGTTACCTATGTTGTTTGTTTTATCAGCCAAACAAATTTATAGAGTGTTAACACAATCTTAGGGGGGTTTCCCTAGGGGTTGTATGTTGTTATCAAACTAATATTTCTGTGTAAAACTCCAATTGATTAGCACACACTAAAAGTTCAGTCTTGAGTTGTGTTAACCCCTGGATTTTCTCACTTGCAAATCCTGAGGGTTAAGAGCCATCATGTCTTATTTGGCTGACATTCAAACAATTTTCCCAGAGATAGCTTTGTGTGAGTCATGGTTGCTTCCCATATGAGTTCAAGTATAGGATTGGATTAGTGGTGTTTCTTGTTTCAGAGATGAAGTTTGTACATGTTTACATGGATTAGAGAGAGAGATGGTTATTTTTGGAAAATTTCTTACTTTTTAGGAGACAAAGTTCGAAGATTCGCATGGTAGTTTTGATCATATATTTAGATTCCTTGCGAGCTCACGATTCCATTGAGCCTTTTTTAGATGACATGTGAGCACTTACTATTTATAGCATTTTGAGGTCTAGTGATCATATGATGATTCCAAGCACATATCCAGGTTCCTTATTGAAAATTGAATCCCATGAGCCCATTTTTGTTGACATGTGACGAGATTCTATTTTTAGCGGTGACTATTTTTGGCATACTATACTTGGCAAGGTTCTCCTAGTAGTCCAGAAATTTTTTTGGTTTTTTCATATTTTTCAGCGGACGACTATTTTTGGCATCTCTATTTATAGTAGTTCTATTATTAGTAGGTATGGTCGCCATGCAGGTGGATATTTGATAGTCTTAGAGGAAGACAAGTGGAAAAACCAAGGTGTATGCATGGGTTAATCAATCATGGTGCATACATTGATTTGGTATGAGTTGGTGCATGCATTTAGTTGAGTATGAGTTAGCACAAGTCAAAGGTTACAAGTGTGCATGATTGAGTTAACTAAATCTTCACTCTCCTCTCTTCCATGTAACTCCCATATGCCTATCCTCCTATCCCATGCACATCACTCATATCTATTTTATCTCTTACCCATGTGCATCTCCTCTTTATGTTGCACATGGATCCTCCTCTTCCTTCTCGGGTATCTTTAGTTACACTCATCACCACACGAGTTATGATCACGAGTCTTCTTCGACATCACAATAGTTACACATGGAGCGAAGGATTACTTCACTTCACTCATGCTCTAATGTGCCTTGCATGAAGAGAATCTATACTTGGGATGTGCGCCCTCTTGGATCTATATATTGAGGGTTTCTCCATTGATTCTAGGTTGGATTTCTTCAACAACAATAGATTTTCTCATTCTCTCTCTCTTCTATTCTTTTTTCTAGCTTCTATTTCTTTGCGCAAGAGTCATCACTATACTAGTTTTTGTACTTGTCTCCATTTTGCAATCGACCTTTTGGAAAATGCAGGAATAAAACTTTGTTATGCTCATATCAAGCTCTCGAGGATTGTTGTTATTGTGTTTTGATTAGAAGCTCTTAGCCTTTTATCTTGGTGTAACTATTCAACCATTTAATTTCACTTTCTTTCTGATTTTCCATACTTCTTAAAGTTAACGTTGCAGGGATTCTACCACTTCAATTTATAAATTATACAAATTACCCCTTTGGTAGCTTGATATCTAGACAAAGTTCATCTTGTGTGTGTATTTTCAGGTTTATTTTGCACATTTATAGGGAAGATAGTGCATACAAAACATAGGACATGCCCCTGAGGTTGGCATGCACCGACCCAAATGGAGAGGATTTTTTTCCAATGACACTTGGGACATCTTCTCCTATAGTTGCATAGATTTCTCACATGTTGTTTAATAAGTTATTCACATTCTTGCAAGTGAGAAAATTTGTGCTAAAAAATTGGCGTTGTTGTCGGGGAAGCATCAATCCTCGGATTGCAACGATATTGGTGAGTTTTTCCTTTATTTTATTTATTTTATTTGTACTCATTTGGTGACTTCATATGAAACTGGGTCAGCTCCACTAGGGAACTCAAGGAAAATTTCTCGGATTTGATCCAACACAAGGCATTGTTCTGATCCTTAGAGAACTTGAAAATCTATTTCATAACACATGGGTGGATCACCACCTAAATAACATCCATTGGTGACTCTGTTAAATAAAGATCATGACTGGTCATGGAGGTTGAATACATATAGTGGGTGCAAGATCTTCAGGATTTTATTCGCATTTAAAGGCGGGAAGATGAAACTATTCCTAAGTTCCATGTCATATTTATCAATGCAAAGAATAAGATCCCCACCACACACCGACCAAGAAACATTGTGTGGAATTATGCCTTGTCTTTTGATCCGGAGTTTCGTAATCTCTTTTTGAGATAGGGACCAACAAATTTAGGGAAAGCTTTCTTGATTGCTCAAAGAGTTGAGGAATTTCTTGCGGCTGCCCAAGGATTGCAATAAATTCTTGCTATTATAGAAGAACATAATGATGGAAACCATGCATCTTTTTTCCTTGCCGATGCTTGAAGATTGCAAGAGCATCTTGTTGCTATAGAAGAGAACCTTGCATATTATGAAGTTTCCATGGATGAAAATGATGACGATGACTCATGCTTGGGTGATTAGGAACCAGTAGTTGCAGAACTTGAGTCATATGTAGGGCTACATGAGAATGAAGTTGAAATGATGAATTTACAGGTGGGTTTGGTGATTATTTCCAGTGATGATGATAAAATTCAAGGGAAAGAGAAACAAGTCAACCATGCAAAATTGAATCAGCAAGAGACTTCATCCTTGCATATCCAGAAGTGGTTTAGGAACATTTTGATCATATGCCATTACAACAAGGAGAATGACATTTGGTTCAGCCAGAAGATGATCTTTCTCAGAATATACCCATGATTTTGCAATCAAGTTTTGTTATTCAAGAAGATCCTCTGCCTGATCATTGCTTGGATATCAGGGTTTCTCATGATCCTGTTGAGCTGTGAATGGTGGAGGTATTTTAGTAGGTAGATTCTAAGAGTTTTGGCTCTCATTCTTTCATGTTTATTACCATTGAAGTACTATGTTCCCTGTTCCAATCAACAACCTTCATAAATTTCTTTAGCGACAAGTACATCAAGGCATCTTTCTGACATATGAGATTTCATGATTGGTTGCACTAGAAGGTTGACTGTATTGATTTTTCTCATCTAATATATCACTTAGCTACATGGTTACATTGGTCATTCGAGTCTGTTGATTAATCATGCCAGTTTTGACTAACCTCTAACGAACAAAGGAGGTGGAATTTTTGGGTTTTTGGGTATTAGAGTCCATTTATTGCTTTCATTTCTTTGTTTTTTTTTTTGCAGATTTTTTCTTTCAGGTTATCCTTTCTTATTCATAGGGTAAGAGTCACTAATTTTTCCCTTGTTACATCAACATGTGGTCATGTCGTGTGGTGTAATTAGCGCCTCACATGAGGCTGGTCTTAGTTTCCTAATAATTGTTGTCCACTTTTTGAAATCTTGGGTCAAAGCTCAGAGTGTCTTATCATATGTCTGTCGAGTCTTTTTGTCATCTTATATCTAGAGTGAGCCTAGATGAGGGTAAGTTTGTTGATATTCCAAAGAATTTGAGTCCATTAGGAAGGGTAGAGTTGAAGAGACAATGGAGAGTCTTAAGTCATCTTATGTTTTGTCTCTTCATTGCTTTCCATTGAGTCATCTGCTATGAGTCAGTCGTCCCCCTCATCCAGTAGTAGGGACAAGATACCATACATCATATATCTTCTTGAGTTGTTACCTCACATTGAGGGAAAGTATTTTTATTATTGCTTTTCCTTTCAACGGGTCATCTTGCATCGACTCCGACACATCATTTGGGGGTGATCCAAAAGTGGAGCACCTTGATGGTCATTAGCCTCATTGGTGGTTCATTTTTCATTCGACAAGGCTGGTCATCATTATACCTTGATTGAATAATCCTTGTCGATGTTCATATTCAATACATATTTCACAGTGACAAGTTGTGCTCGTACCTTAAGGCCCATTAGCCTTATTGGTGGGTTCCTTCGCACTTGACAGGTGTTTACATTATTGACATCTGACTATGTGACTCTCTCCCATGTGTTGAAATCAACACATTTTCCATAGGGAAAAGTGTACATGGTAGGTGGTAGAAGGTAGCCGATTGGGATGAAACCCTCTTTTCAGCGAGTCAATGGGAGGGTTATATCTATTTTTGACTCTATTGCTCACTGGATAAGCATTTTGGATCATAGGTCAGCGTGTAGGGAATTTCTTTTCTAAAGACAGACACAAGAGTCTTCCAACATGTTTCTCCATGTTTCTTACAGATTATTATTCATGGTTCCAGATACAAAGGTTCACAGGTTATCGAGATCCTGCAAGGGGATCCTATCCCCTTGAGTCGCCATTATTAACCCCTAGATTTTCTCACTTGCAAATCTTGAGGGTTACGAGTCAACATGTCTTGTTTGGCTAGCATTCAGATAGTTTTCCTAGAGATCTTTGCGTGAGTCATGGTTGGTTCTCGTATGAGTTCAGATATAGGATTGGATTAGTGGTATTTCTTGTTTCAGAGACGGATTTTGTATAGGTTTTCATGGATTAGAGAGAGAGATGGTTATGTTTGGTATATTTCCTACTTTTTAGGATACAGAGTTCGGAGGTCCGCATTACAGTTTTGATCATATATTCAGAGTCCTTGCAAGCTCACGATTCTAGTGATTCTTTTCTGGATGACATGCAAGAAATCACTATTTATAGTAGTTCAAGTGATCCAGGTGGACATTGGTGGCCACCCACCTTTTCCACATGGCTCAAAACAGTTTTCTGGCCATTTTGGCAATTTACTATTTTTAGCAGGTTTTAACTTTCGGGGCCATTTTGAGGGTCCAAATGAAGGTTTTTCGAGATAGAGGTTCTCAATGATAGCTGGAGGAATAATTAAGCCCCCAAAATGAATCTCCTCGACAATACCTTTCCAACGATCTATCACAC
>JASDQU010333159.1:0-12768 GCA_032191745.1 Picea mariana
CAGGCAAGTCATATAAGGTGCAAATCCAAATGCTAAATGCCTTACAAACTCAATAAAACCAAGTTATACAATCAATTCGAAGTATGATAACCGATTAGAGGATCTTGCCAGTTGTATAATGATCAATAAAAGGTAAGAGCAATAGGCATAATGACAAAAGATATTGACAGTTCAGATAATGATCGAAATATGACTTCGAAAGGAGAATTTTTCACGCTTACAGTCATGAAAACTTGATGACGACAAATTTGTAAATGTCGCAAAAAATGAAAATGTCGTTTATTTGAAAATTGGAACGAAAATTTTATGTTTGCAAGACATAGGTGTAAGCAGCTTATAAGATAATAAAAAAAAATGAATTGGCTGCCAACAATGGCGACACACTGGTAGAAGTAGTTATCTTTGTCAAAATAAACAAATTCAGATTAGGACAATAATGATAATTCCAATTTAAAATTAACAACCAGAAAATCGTACTAACATCATCATTAACCATCTTTTCCAGTAGTGTTTCAAAAGATGAAAAATAATAACAGTCTTAAGATCAGCAAGTCACGATATTAAAGATAAAATCTCCAATACTATTGGCATAGCCACTGCTGCCAACAGGCGTTCATAGCCTCGACAGGGTTGCCATTTAACCCACTTTGACATCTGTATCCTGCCAAGAAGTTCTGGATAAAAATAAAAGACATTAAAGAGGTTTCTTTTTTGCAAATTTTCATATACCCGACATTGCTTTGCTGCCAACAGGCCTGTTCAGTACCCCGACGAAGTTCTCTTCGCGCCATGCATGCATTTACCCGCTACCAACAGACCTGTTCAGTGTCCCGATGGGTTTACAAGAACTTCCCACAGCTCTTATTCATAATTTATTTTATTTTGTTTTTATAGATATATATTTGAGTGGGGTGACGCTGAAAACCTTGATATTTTAACATAATTTTTTCAGACCTCATCAGAATTCTTTTTAGGACTATCCTTTATTTAGATCCAGAAATGTTTATTTACAAAACAACTTTCTAAGACAGGGAGACATCCCCTGAGTCATTCCTTTACGGAAAATGGACAGCATAAAAATATAATAGATGATCATGACGAACTTTACTCAGAGATCGAAATTAGTAAACTTCTTTCAAACACAGATTTTTCCAACACAGATATAAATTTCAGAAATATACCATTGATGTTCGTACAAATTTTCAGAAGTTATTTCAGCGAAGGAATTTTCTATCGTCTTTGTCTAAAAAGATCAGTGTACAGGTACGCGTATCTCAAAGCAAGCAAAAAATAATAAATTCAAATCAAAATAAAAAACAGAAAGCAAAAGAAAAAACAAACCAAAGAAAAATATGTGCATAAAATACAAAGGTTGTCATCAAGCAAAGTATCTTTTTAGGGCTTGGCCATTCACCGGATAGGTGTCAAGATGCCCTTCAAGATTCTGCAATTGAAAAGAACTAGGACCCAACTTTTCAGCGATTAAAAATGGTCCAAGCCATAAGTTTTGAAATTTAGTGTGTTCTCCCTTTCCCTCATGTGGTTTGTCCCATTTCAGGACGAGATCACCTTCCTCAAAATTCCTATCAGAAGCAGAATTAGAATCGAACCAACTTTTAATCAATTGTTGATGTTGATCTAATTTACTCTTAGCTTGGGCTCTTACTTCTTCCAGCTTCATCAAAGCGTTAATCTAGTTTTCTAGAGGGGGACAATCTTCTTCTTGAACTTTCTGTGACAAATGAAGCGAAGGAAGAAGAATGTGAGGTGACAGAATTGCTTCTCTGCCATAAACGAGAAAAAAGGGGGAGTTACCTATAGCAGCTTTTGGCGTAACCCTATCAACCCACAACGCATTTAGTAGCGCATTGTACCAATTCTTGTGATTTTCAACCACTGTTCTCTTGATTATTTTGATCATGTTCTTGTTTGTTGATTCTGCTAATCCGTTACTCTGGGGGTAATAACTAGCAGAATACTTCAACTTAATTCTCTTTTCCAAAGAGAACTCGCTCATCTCAAGAGAGGAAAAGTAATAAGCATTATTGAAGACCAAACAGTCAGGGATACCAAAACGAGTGATGATATTCGAGTTTAGAAAGGCAATAAACTGACTGGTGTTGACAGTTCTTAGCACAGCAGCTTCAGACCATTGAGTAAAATAATCCATGACTATCATAATAAACTTGTACTGTTGCGAGGACGGAGGGTTAATAGGACCTATGATATCAAGGCCCCATTGCTGAAAAGGAGAATCTACCGTAACGGGTTGCAAGGGAAAGGCTGGTTTTTGCAACCGCCCTGATGCTTTCTGACAGATGATACATTTTCGACACAAGGAATGGGCGTCTCTAAAAAGTGTGGGCCAGTAATAACCGGCTCTTAAAACCTTATGAGCAGTGGTGTCACCACCAAAGTGACCACCAGCTTCTCCTGCATGCGACTCTAGCAAGACCTTCTCTGCTTCATCTTTTTCAAGACAACGCATCAATACGCCGTCAAAATTTTGACGAAACAGGATACCATTAACCAGATGAAAGGAGGCAGACTTTAGCCTCAATGCTCTTCTCTTGGTGGGGTCTAAGTGACGAGGTGTTGACCCATGTTCAAGATAGAACCTAATATCGTCGTACCAAGGACTAACAAGGTTCTGCGCACAACATATTAGACTTTCTTCTCTTTGTCCTAGGTTTGACGTATCGCTATCTTCTTGTTGTCCTGATTCCGAATCAGAAACCAACTTACATAACCCTTGGCCTCTCACAATCTGAGCTGGGGTAATTTCCAAGTCATACTCCTATAATGAAGTGACACAGTTGGCTCTCTTTTCTCCTAGTTCCTTCTGCACTAACAGGTTCCTCACAGCTAGGTAAGGGACAATGACTTTCGTCCTTGACTTCAAAAGATAGGACCGGAAGTGTTTAACTGCTTTGAACATAGAGTAGGCTTGCCGATAAACCATTGGGTAATTAAGTTCAACGTCTTTGAAAGAGGAACTCATAAAGGCGATGGGTACTTCGTTGTTCTCGGCATTCTTCTGAGTTAGGACGGCGGCATAGGAACGGTTAGAAGCAAAAGTGTAGAGTGTAAAGTCTTGAGAAAAATCTGGGCTCATGAGAGACAGAGCGTCTATTATGGCCTTTTTTATCACATTAAAAGCTTGGTTTTCCGTGGGTCCCCAGTGATATTGGGTGTCTTTCTTAATCAAGTTCTCTAAAGGCCTGACCATTTTGGAGAAACTGGGGACGAATCTTCTCACGAAGTTAATCTGGCCTAAGAAAGACTGCATGGATTTTTTGGATGTAGGAGGGGGAAGTTTTGTGATGACTTGAGTCCTTTTGGGGTCAATAATCATTCCTTCACTAGACACAATGAATCCTAGGAGTTTACCTTGTTCTACTGCAAAGATGGACTTTTTGAGGTTCAAGGAGATGCCATATTTACGACATCGTAGCAGAACGGCTCGTAAGTGAGCTAGATGATCGTCTTTATTTTTAGAATAAACAGTGACATCATCTAATTAAACCACGACGGACTGATTGATTAAGCCTCGGAAAGCAATATCCATTGCTCTCTGAAAGGTAGCACCAACGTTAATCAATCCAAAGGGCATTTTACGATAAGCATAAGTGCCCCACGGAGTACGGAAGGTAGTTTCTAGTTGGTCTGGTGGAGACATCAGGACTTGGTTGTATCCAGAGAAACCATCCAGTAAGGATAGTCTCTTGGAACCAGATACCTGTTGAAGGATCTGCTCCATGGGTGGTACAGGATAGTTGTCTTTATCAGATGCTCTATTGAGGTTGCGAAAATCGACGCAAAGTCGAATTTCCCCATTTTTCTTCCGAACTAGGACAAGGTTGGACACCCTTTGAGTGTGCCTAACAGGAAAAATTATTTTAGCACTTAGGAGTTTATTCAGTTCTTTTTGAACGGTCGGTTCTAGTTTAGGGTGCATCTTCCTCAGTTTTTATTGAAAGGGTAATGTTTGGGGCTTCATCGGGATGACATGTTGTATGATATTAGGATCGAAAGTTTTAAGGTCATCATACGTCCATGCAAAGACATCCTTAAATTATTTAAATAATTTAACAAAAGCAGCTTTTTCTTGTCTAGAACATCCCAAGCCTAGGTTAATGCACTGAGGATTTTCACTAGTTCCTAAGTTCACTTTTTCATAAGACAACGAGGAACTATTGGTTTTACAGTTGACCGTCTTTTTAAATTTATCTTCAAAATCATAAAACTTCTCTAATCTAAATATGGATTTGGGTATGGAATTTACCATGTCCGATAGTGCTTCAGGAGATTTGGGATTAGGTATTACTGTAAAATCGTGCAAATTGTCATCGTGTGTGCGTTCATCTATCACTACGCCTTGAAAGGTTTCTTCCATGTGTAGAAAGTTGATAATCTGCTGATCGTCGTCAAATACTCTCTAGTTTGTGATATTGTCGAGAATGGATGGATGAAACAACATCTCAACAGAGAATGTGTTTGGGGACAATCCCTCTGCAGGAAGAAGTTTAAAAGCTACATTAGCTAATAAATCTGCTTCAGAGTTATTCAATCTAGGAATGGAATTTATATTGAAAGAAGAAAATTTACTCATCAAATTCCATACCTCAGACTGGTAGCTTTTGAGATGCGGAGAAAGACAGTGGATAGAATATCTCACCTGTCTAACTACTATTTCAGAGTCTCCAAAAATGGTTAAATTTTGAATGTTCATGTCCAAATATTTTCTAAGACCTTGCAGTAAAGCCTCATATTTTGCAGTATTGTTAGTACATTCAAATTCCAACCTACATGCTATCAATGTTTTGTTACCTGCCAGATCGATAATGACGCAACCTGCTCTGGCTCCTTCTTTGGACGTTGACCCGTCGAAATACAGAGACCAAATTTGATTTGCATCGGGTTCATAGGATTGTTGTGAGGAAGGTGCGAGCTGCGTATATGATACAATCTCGGACTGTTGTTCTAGATTGGTGATAGGTGAAACCTCAGCCATGAAGTTGTCGAAGAAGGTGTCCATCCCTTGCACTTTAGGTGAATCAGCAGGAGGTGTGTATGGTTCATTTGGATCGTTCAAACCAGTGACCACGAACTTGAGGTAGTGCTCACGGTTTACTTTGATTTTATTAGGATTTTCGTTCTCTAGAAGCCATAGATGGGACCAATCTGTTGCGAAATAACCATGTAGTTGCTCTAACCAGTCCCTGCTTAAAAACATGCCATACACTTCCGGAATATCCACAACAATTATATCAATAACTTGATGAACCTTGGGGTTAGACGACAATCTAATAAGCACATTCTTTAGTTCGCCTATAACATTGACATTTGTCCGATCAAGTTGTATGATTTTTAAAGTTGATGGTTCAAATTCAGTGTTAATTTTCTGGCATACAGACCAAGGCATCACATTGGATGACGCCCCTGAGTCTATCATACAATTATGCACGTTTCTATTAAAAATCTTGAAAGTTAATAGGAAAGGGGGTACATTCTTGCGAGTACTAAGAGTGGTAGCTTGTGGCTTTTTACTCGCAGTTTCTAAGGTTACTTTATCTACATTATTTACATTACTTACAGGAGGACTTCATTTATCTTGAGGATCATGATTGCTTTTAGTGGAAGTCTTCTGAGGGACTTTGCTTTGCACAACCTTGTTACCATTAGAATTACCATTCTTGCCGTTTTCTGAAATATTTTGCAACATCTTTTGTAACAAAAATGGAAACTTCAATAACTCGTAAATAGAAATGTTAGCCCTTAAATTTTTAAGATCTTCAACAACATCATAATCTAATTTAGGGTTCACATTACTCTGTTTCGGCTCAAATGATTTAGATTTCTTCGGAGGCGAAGTTGTAGTGTTTTTGGAAGAAGGTTTATTTGTAGTCTTACTCCTAGTGTTATAAGGGTGAACTGTCTCGAAGTTGGCTTGGAAGATGCTATCCGAGAAATGTCCAAAAATGTTTGGAGAAGACTCTTCTTCTTGAACTGTCTCTGGTTCAATTACCTCCTCAGGAATCTCAGGAGGCATCAAGTTATCTTGGGCTTCTAGAATTGTTTGAAGAGCACATTGCAAACTTTCTAGATTAAGGCCTTCGGTGGTTGGATTAGTTTGGTTGGTAGGAAAGGGCTTTCAGAAAGGAGGTTTGTAGGGCCCTTTACTCGAGGAAGCTTCTTCAGTCGACCTTTTTAAGTCTATAACTTGATTCGACAGATTTTGAACAACTTTAGTTAGGTTTTCCAAATCAGAGTTTTCAGGTTGTGTTTTACTTTGTGTGGGTATGGGGAGGATTTCAATCTTCTTTTTGGAAGAAGAAACAGTCTCAGTTTCGTTGCTAGAAGAGTCCTTAAGACTAAGTATGTCTTTTTCAATCTGATTGGCCTCCTCGAAGGCTTCTAACAACGTGGCCTTTTTAGATCGTTTAACCCAAATAGGTATGCTTTGATGCAAAGCTTTAGTGTAGTAAGCTATTATAAGACTCTCAGCAGGCATAGAATCTGCAGGGATTCGGTTTTTAAGTGTTAAGAATGTCTGATTAAAATATTTAACTTTTTCTTTTGGGTTCATTTTCAAGCTAGAAAGATCCACAAATAAGACTTCCAGAGGCTTACCATCTCCGAACGTTTCCAAAAAGCATGAATCAAACTTTTCCCAAGACACGATGGTATGGGGTTGCTGGGCAAAGTACCATGTGGATGCATTACCCTTGAAAATATAAGGAAACAACCTACAGACAACATCTTCATGTTCAACATTTCAAAGTCTTATAGCTAACATAAATTTTTTGATATGATCTTCAACTATCTGTTTTGAGTCAAGATCAAACTTGGGAAGCCATTTCTTCAGGTTCTTAGGTAAAGGATGTTGAGCTCTAGGTACCGCTACGGCATCCTGGTCCAACCAGGGTCTAGCAGGGTTGTTTTGATTTTCCATTGGGGTAGTGGGTGTGGAAGGATGAGAAGGTGAATTGCCTTCATCTAATGAGGAATATCCTCCATAAGAGGAAGGAGATGATGGAGGTGGTGAAAGAGGTATCCTAGATCCTCTTGTAGTAGGATTTAAGTTTGGATCTGTAGGATTCACAGTGAGGTTAGTGTCACCTAATTGTTCTCTGATATCAAAGAAGTCCAAAGGTCGACCCCACGGACGGTTTGGTTGCCTCAAATGGGCTAAGGCACTATGTGTTTTAATAAGAGATTGATGGACAATCTCTTGCATGTCACCACCTGTAGGATTAGGGGTTGCTGGCTCAACTGTGATCTATGGATCTTCGGTTGAAGTAGTTGCTGTTTGGAGGGGAATATTATTGTGTTAACGACTTCTAGTCACTATAGGTGAGAGATTAGGGTGTGGAGGAGTCTTGCAACCACCTCGTGCTATTAATTAAGTTCAAGCCCTCCTTCTAGCGCCATTTGTTGACGGGCGAAATTGACCATTCGTCAACTAAGAGAGTGGAACTGGTCCGAGGTTGTCTAATAACCCAAGCCGTTTGGGATGAGCCACCTTGACGGGTTTAGCAGCTCCGTTAGCCGATCTAAGGTCCTAAGAAAACAAAAAGAAAACAAATCTAAACTAACTAATCTAACTAATCTAACTAAAAACAAAATAAAACAAACTAAACTAACTAAAATTAATTAATAAACAAACTAAACTAATCTAACGATATATTCAATCTACTAACTACTACTATACTAATTCTAGCTAATTAACTAACTAACTACTAACTGAGATATAACTTATTCACAAAATGTACAGTAATCTACAATTTACAGATTTAAATAAAACCTAAAAAACTCATTAAAATTCTACCCTAAGACAGCGAGAGATATTTTTTATTTTTATAATTTTATGAACAAGAAATAAAACAGAAAGCTAATTAAACTGAACTACAAATATATCTAACTAAAATACTAATAATATACTAAACAAATAAATAACAAATTGACCTGGAAACGCTCCAGGTTTGTCCCGTGTATGATGACTGTGTTAGCAGATCGGAGGAAGGAAACTCGCACCAAATAATCCAGAGGCTTCTTGTAAACGATAGCTGTAATGCTCTTCAAGTGTGTTTACAAGACAAACAAAAAATAACAACAATCGTATGATTTATAAATCTCTACAATTAGATAAACCTGTATGTAAAGATCTATACATAATAGTTCAATTGATGAAGAAGAGAAATCTGTCATTCATTAGCTTAATCAAGTAATTGCTATGTTTTTAAATATTGGAAGAAATCATACATGGATCATATTAATTAATTTGTATCATTTGCAAAAGACTAAGATAGCTAAAGTAGTCATTAATCAAATGCAAATTGATAACATAAACATGAAACAAAAGACTGATATTATGAAAAGCTAAAGCTGTAGCATAACATCAACTTCTGTCCCAGTTTCTATTAGATATCCATTATCCTGGTTCTCCCACAAGTGAGGATGATCCTTATTACAAAAATAATAAGTATTTAAAGGTTTTCCACAGGGTAAAACCTGCCTGTGGAAGTTATAAAACTGTTTACATGCAATCTGGGTAGATATCCCAAAGTTGTCTAAACTAGAAAATCAAAATAAAACTAAAACATCCAAATATCCTCTAAACTGTCCATCAAATCCCATGCAATTCGAATTCACCTAGAAAGGACAAAAAATGAACAAATTAGAAGGATCTTTTATTAATAAAATGATAGAAAATTTAATTCTATAGACTAGCTACAAAATCATCTGATTCTGTAGCTAGTCTAAATAAGGTACAGAATCAACATTGTAATTAATCGAAAATATTTTAAAAGATTTCAATTTAATTGACATCAATAATCATTTGAAAAATGAATCATTTAATTCGAATTTTTCATATCATTCAAAACTAAACAAGATCCGAATCAATGAATGCCTATAGAGATAGGCGTATTTTGTTTCTTGTATCACCAAAAAATCGAATGAACAGAAACATAATTCAACCATCGTGAAATCATTTGAAATAGACACAATAAAAAAAAATCGCATACAATCGTTATGCTATCTCATTAGCAAGGGATATGATCAAAACCAAACAAGATCGTTATCAAATCATTATCACTGTGTTGACATAGCCACGAAAATTCAAACTGGCGCGAAAATCAATTTAAACAAAATCATAACAGGATCGATTGATTAGCAACAGAATTCATAATTTGTTATTGCAAATTGGGCAAATAGGATTGTTCGACTTTGATGAAAACGAGATCGTTCCAATCAAACGAATCACAACTGGGTTTGACCAATTTGTTTTACAATTTTAAAACTAGACAGAGCAGTAATCATAATCGGAATCCAATTCCTAAAAATGATCGAATGATAACAACGATCGGATCAAGCGAATCAATCAGCTGGGTTTAAAAATAATCATTGTTCCATAATTCAGGCGTATTTGCACATGTTAAATGAGATCATTGTTTTTATAAAAACAGAGTATTCCTAACCAAAATGAATTGAACAGAGTGGTACTCATGATCTGGAAAATCATATAACACAGCATATCGTAACAAGTATCCTCCCGAAAACATTTACCAATCACAACATACAAATGATAACGAGATCTAATCCAGGCAAAATCGTATTCTAAATTGAGCATTAAAACTTGCCGTGTGGATTAGATACAAAATGAATTGTATTGAAAACACACCATTACGTTCATTAAATCACTCATACAAACTTAGCAAATGAAATCCAAATGAATAACCATTCAAATCCAATAAAAATCTATGAGCAAATCATATATCAAATCGAAATTCCTTCTATTTTTATCAAAACGAAACCATGTACAGGATGATCACTGAATGACAGAGGCATTTGGATGAGTGACTGAGCTATTTAAAAACTGAATTCAAATCATTATATCAATCTAGATTATTTACAAAACAAAAACGATGTCAAAACCATACCTGTATAGCGATGAGGCTGCTTGATTATGCCAATTTGGAATTTACAACAGCTGTGGTTCATTCCATGTTTTTGAAAAGGATGGAGCCAGTTGTCTTTTTCTTTTTATCTGTTGCTTGGATCTTGGCCTTTTGAATGGTTAGCACTACAATTTGATCTTCCAGTGATTGAATCTTCGATTGGAGTATAGGAATATCAACATAATATCGTTCCAACCATGAATTGCATTGGTCACAAGGTGACTGTGTGGGTTTAGAAAGAGCATGTGAGGGTTTGGCCAAATTACCGAGGGTTTCATGAGGCAATTTAATACACGGGTAGTCAAGGTCGTTCTTTAGGTAGGAGGGAAGGTTCGATACAAAATCATAAGGGGGCCTGGGACATAAACCCTGCGAGTAGGGGTACTCGCTGGCCAGAAAACGTTCAACATCAGAATCAGAATCCTCACTTAGGATGATAGGGTGGGACTTGGCAGAGGGTTTCGGTTTGTTTCTGGCCATTCTCGAAATGAGCCGGGCATTCCTTTTCCCTTTGGCATTGGTAGTAAGGTTTGCCTTGGGATTTTTGCTCATAGGCTTTTTAATGGCCTTTGCACTCTTAGTTACAGTGTCGGGTAAGACAATAGGAGGGTCGGCCAAGGGTTTAGGCAGTAGGAGATGTAAGGGTACAGGCGGTTCAGCCTTGGTTTCAATTACCACAAGTTTATCAACCTGTGCAGGGTCTGTGTCCTCAAAGCCATTACGGGCGATGAAAGCCATCCAACTATCACCATGCAAGCTCAAATGATAAACAACGATGAGCTTAATAATCCCATGGTGGAACAGGTTACTGTCAGCCTTCTGCCTCTTAAACTTTTTTGACATATCATACAGGCTACGATGAAATTAGAAAGGCATGTTTAGAGGATACCCTATAAAAATCATCAGCAAACGCAGGTGGTAGAGGAACACAAGTCTGTATCGACCTTCACAGGTCACGAACTGCTTGACTAGCATTAATAAGTCGTTCCATCGTGGTTTGATCATAGATATGGGCATACCTCTGTCACAAGAGGTGACTTTGCGCGATAGAAATAGCAATGTCCATGGTACTTCCTCGACCTTACAATTCTTAAACCAATGCTGTCTCGAGGCAGGTAACCCTATAGCTAAGCTGATAAAATGTTCATCGATCTCTAACTGTATGTCGCCCACCTTGGCTCGACAGCCATCAAAAGTCACGACAAACTATCGTGCTACACAAAGGTTAAAACCCTCAAATCGTTGTATTAAGGGTAGCCACCCATTTTCCTCCAGGTCTCTGCGGGCATTGTCAAACATTAACAGGGCTTGGTTGCCATTGGGCTCGACTCACACGACTGGTGCCATGGAGCTGGACGCATGGTAGGCGAAGGGTTTGGATCACCAACACATGCAGGTGCTGAGCTACTCGAGCTAACATAAATGAACAAGCAAAAAGGATAGGCATAAATGCAAGCATGCGAAGGTGGTGGAGTTTGCCATGCAAAATATTCATTATCCAAGTACAACCACTGATTTACATAGCTGTTCAATCCATAATAGTAGTTCAACCATTGAGTCATGTGCCCAACTAATGAAATCAAAAGTGTATACCAATGCGTGCAAACGTTATGCCATAGTGTTTAAACACCTGACTTATAAATCAAACCCAAAAGCAATTATGCGCCAATGTATCAGCTCATGAAAAGTTTAACCAAGGTGCCAAACGATATTCATATAGTCGACAAGCCAAAAGTTATGAAAAAATTAACATAAGGATCATATCAAAAGACATATATATAAAAAAAATTAATCATAACCCCTATGTATTTTCATAGAATCAATGATCAGGCAAGTCATATAAAGTGCAAATCCAAATGCTAAATGCCTTACAAACTCAATAAAACCAAGTTATACAATCAATTCGAAGTATGAGAACTGATTAGAGGATCTTGCCAGTTGTATAATGATCAATAAAAGGTAAGCGCAATAGGCATAATGACAAAAGATATTGACAGTTTAGATAATGATCGAAATATGACTTCAAAAGGAGATTTTTTCACGCTTACAGTCGTGAAAACTTGATGACGACAAATGTGCAAATGTCACAAAAAATGAAAATGTCATTTATTTGAAAATTGGAACAAAAATTTGATGTTTGCAAGACATAGGTTTAGGCAGCTTATAAGATAATAAAAAAAAATGAATTGGCTGCCAACAGGACCATCGACTTTGATTATGATATCAAGCAATAATGAAAAATAAAAGAGTGGTGTGACCTAATATCTAATTGAAACCATATTTCATCAATATATTCTTGTTTCTCTTCTTTGTTTAGGTCACACATCATGTCGTCCTTTTCCATGCTACACAAATTATCTTTTTCAAGATGATTGGCCTTTGAAGTACATACAAGATCTGCGGAGAGGCATGCTAAAAACTCCTCAATCTTAGGTTCCCATGGTTCCTCTCCCTCAAATACTATCCATGATTCTTGAGTCTCCTCAACAAATTGACAATAGTAATCCAAACGGACTTCTAAATCTTCTTGTGGAAAGACAACTAAATTCTTGATTGCTATCAAGATATGCTCTTCTTGAGAGGTGGATATCCCAGCTACTTCTAGAATGTGGGAAAGTTCTTAGAGGAAAATTATTCAAGCTCTTGATTGTCAGGCGAAATCTATGTCGTTATAATAACGTTGTAGTACTTGCCCAACCATTTAATTGTCAACCCGGGGTACGTAGACTGACGAAGCACATGCACTGTATATGCAGGACTGAAGTAGAACTAATCTAATCTAATCTATGTTTCTGAAATCAAACTA
>JASDQU010333162.1:0-10254 GCA_032191745.1 Picea mariana
TGCCAGGATTGGAAGAGGCATCAAGGCAGTTTCCAATTCTCCGATCTTTTCCTTTAATTTAGCATTTTCAGCTTCCAAACCATCAATAGAGTAGTAAAGAGCACCCCTGATTTCCCTATGGATTTTGGAAATTTGGGACGGTCGCATGATCTTCAGGTCAACCTCTAAGTGGGACTTTCCTTTTTTATTCTTTTGGTCACTTCTTTATACAATCAATTTTTTAGACTCTTTATAAAAAACAACACTTTGAAAAGTGAATGATTCTTCTTCACTATAGGTCTCATTTCCAACGAATTCCAATAAAGAATTTTGTTGAGCCATATTTTCCAGTTGTTCCATTGCAGGAAATATTTTCTCAATATATACTTCTAGTTCCATATCCTCCAAAGAAAATCTTTGGATGTCATTTTCTATAGGATTATCTTCTTCCTCTTGCACTAAATTTTTCCTTTTCTTTCTCACGAGGAGCTTGTGTGAACTCTCAATTTTCTTAGGGGGAGGATTATTCTCTCCCCATCCAATGGAACTACTGTTGAAAACATTTTTAACTGGGTGGGACATTGGAGAATTTCTCATGGATGTAATAACTGTGGGAGTAACACCGGGTGATTGAGCACTTCTTTCACTGGGACCTTTTCCCCTTTGCTTATAAAAATCATTATTGCTAAGTAATGTTTCTAGATCGCTTGCATCATGTACATGGATGCTTTGGTTGTTACCCTATTCTTCTTGGTTCAAGATAGTCTGAATGAAAGAGTTATTGAAACCCATTGAAAGCATATGTCCCACAAAAATTGTGTTCGGGTCAAAACCTTTGATCTTTTTAGCATACTTTAAATTCACATTGTTGAAATGATTTGCAAATTCGTCAATTTTATTTATATTTCTGAACATGAACTCTCCAATCTTCCATGGCATGGGAATAAACAGTTTTTTCCTTTTTCATGTAAAAAATGTAGCCAGAAGTTATATTGCCTTGCCACCTCTGTAATAAATAGTTTTTCAGATACATGATATGGGAGAACAAAAGGATTATGTTTCAAGCAAAATATCCTTATGACACTGTGATTCTCCATTTGTTCTATTGTTCATTTTTTCTATAAAAATATGGTAGCTTGGTCAGATATCCTTGAATTTTTTTTGCCCAACAACTACCTTTTGAAGACTAAAACAAAATTATTATAAACTTCATAGAAAAACAGAGGGGTCTTATGTCGCCATAGTGCTTGATACAAAAAGGTAATTGGATCTATTTCTCAATTCACCATCTTACATATCGTTAAGTTTGGGAATTGACAACAATTTACAATAGAAAATATCAGATAAGAGGCCATAAATAATTTTATGTCCTTTTTATAGTGTGATAAATGGGACAAGATTTTGATAGAAATAATTTTTCCCCAATAAAAATGGCATGTTCTTTCAGTGTAAAATACAAAACATATTAAATCATGCGAGAGATAGAAGTACTGCTTTCTTGACCTATCAACCTGGTAAATAGCCATGCAATTTCATGATAAGATTTTTTAAAGGACTCAACTTGGATTCTAGTTATGTCTATTGGGATAGATGCAGGATTCTCGAAATATTCAGGCAGGAGGTCAAGCCCATTGTTATGTTTCTTCAATAATTCTTTGCAATTTTCACCTTTGAAAGTAAGATTCGGCTCTGGAAACTTTAACATATTGCGAAAAACTTGAGGTGAAAGAGAAATCGGAGAATGATCCTAGAGTTGTATAATTATTTGACTTGGCACATACTTGTCCACACACCATGCAACGAGTTCTTTACAATAAAAAAACTCAGGAACACACCCTGCACGAGCGATTCCAAATGCCCAAATTACCTCTTTCTATGTAGGAGGAGAGGAATAATATGAATATGCTCTTGACCACCGGAATTTCTGGTCTTCACGACCAAACATATTTAGAGTATCACCACAAAATTGTTGTCTAGTTGATGCTTCTATAGGTTGACAATACTATTTCTTCAGTTGGATAATAACCTCAAATAAATCTTGGAGAGACAATGATAATTGAATCCCTTGGAAAATGAATATTTAATGAAATTTAATGAGCAATTCATGTTAGACAACTGAGAGGGGGGGGGGGTGCGTGAATCAATTGTTACTTTGCTTAATAAATTATACCCATTTTAAACTCATTACAGAAAACTTAATGATGATCACAATAATTCAGGGAAGTAAGAAATAGATTATTCAACATCAATCACACACATGAAGTATACAGAGACAGATATTCCTGAGGAAGCCTATAAAGGGAGAAAACCTCTTCTTCTTAATATGATAAATAGTCTTTATTTTATGTACATTATCAATCTTATGAGAAGCCACTCTTTGTGAGGCTACCACCTCTATTTTACAAGCTGCAACTTGCTGAGAGCACCAACTCTCTGGTTTCTCTAGCACCCACTAGAAGGAAGAACCAACTCCTTGAGTGTTCCAACACCAACTAGATGGAAGCACCAACTTGTATAACAGAGAACAATGGTTCTCCCTTACCACCCTACCACCCTGGTTTTTCTGGATGCAACCAGATGGAATCTACAACTTCTTGTGTTCAAGCACCCACTTGAAACTCTGAGGAAAATAGTCCTCCCTAGCACCACCCTACCACCTTGAGATATAAATCTTTGCTTGTTTAAATTTATTACAGTGATACAACATTTATCCATGACTTACCGGTCTCATCACTATTCTGCTACATTGCTCTTCTCTGCCTGCATCAGTGTCTTTATGCTCACGTCTTCTTGTGATTTATGCTCTGTGCACCATATCCGTTCTATGTGCTATGCCTCCCCTCTGCACTTTCTCACTCTGTTCCTGCTGTATTCTTCATTACATACAGTTCAACTTGTTTTACAAAAAAAACAACAACCTACCTTTGTCTCGACATCTTTCTTTTATTCATTCTCTCATCATCCGTTACACTCTACATCTCCAACGCTCAATGCTGGTAGTCTCAGAACACTCAAGAGCCATGATTCCAATGCTCAGGAACAATGATTCAACCACTTAGGAATGATGATTTAGTTAGTGTAATTGAATTGTAACTGATCAAGAAATCATGAGATGAAACAACAACCCTTCGATCAGATTCGGTTTGATCAATGTCGTTGGATTATACACGTACAGGATTTTTGATCCACAGGTCCTCGTGAAATTTATTTAAATCTCTTATATGACATGACCAACGACGATGACCGGATGCTAGGATTAACGAGCGCTTGAGTGCTTATCAATTCAACAGTCATGATTCAATCTTCTGATAAGATGGACGGCTAATGGAACTTCACCCTTCGGAACTTTGGGTTTTCAACTTTTCAAACTTTCGAATCAGATCAGATAGTTTATTTCATGGAAAAAAATCAATGGTCAAATTTGATCCTTACACTCATCCTTTCATTGTTCAATCCGACGCCTAGGACTTAATCAAACATTGAGATGGAAGGTTGTTGGAACTTCGGGATTTCAACTTTTCAAACTTACAATATATTTCCACTGTACTATGATCAATGGTTGATAATATACTCGAAGTGATCTTTCAGATCATACAACTCGTGTCCTTGCTGACATGGTCTGTTGACATGGTCTTCCACACATCCAGCTTGCTGACGTGGTATGCCACATATCCTTGCTGACATGGTTTGCTGACGTGATCTCCCATATGTCCTTTGTTGATGTGGTCTACCACATGTCCTTACGAATGACATTTACTTACGTAATCTACTGACATAGATCTCCCTGATCTAACGGTCATCATATGTTCTCCAGATTTGACGGTCCTTATTCATTTAGGATTTTCAGCTCTCCGGGCTTCAGGTTTTTCAAATCTCAAACTGAAAAATCTGAAGTGAGATTTTGTTGGAGCTTAACCTCCTTGTATATTTATACCTGAACTAAATGTTGTTTGTTAATCATGATCTTTGATCAATGGCTCGATCTGTCTGTGATGCAAATCTTCTAGCTTATCTTTTCCTTCCACTTAGAATGATCCAATGACTGACGAAAATTCACATAAATGAGATCTCAGATATTTTACCTCGCTTATCCTATCCTTTCACTCAAAATGATCCGACGACTGACGGGAATTCAAGTTTGATCCGATGGCTGAAGGGTATTCGGATAATCAAATTCTCAACCATTTATCCATGCTTATCTTATCCTTCCACTTAAATTGATCCGACGGTTGTGAAGATTCTCAAAGAATATTAACGTTCAAGGATGGTTATGGAACCAAAAATTGCGAGTGATTTAACTTGTCACGAAAACTCCACAATTTGAAGTTGTGCGCCATTGGTGAGTCAACCAAAATTGTTGATCTTCGAGGCTATAAGATTTGACGGTCCTGACTAATTGTGGGATTGGAACTAGCATGATATTTAATTCTCCTTTCGATCTCCACAATCTATCCCTATCGTTGATCTGACGATTGTGCATCCAACGGTCACAACTCAATCCGACTTAATCTGATCGCTTTTTGGATTAACCACAGTCATCGATATCTGAGTCTATGAGATATGACGATCTAGACCAATTGCGGGATTGGAACTAGCGATTTGTTTAATTCTTCTTTTTCTCCCCGCAATTCATCCCTTTCATTGATCTGGCGATTGCGCATCTGACGGTCACAACTCAATCAGACTTAATTTGATCTCTTGTTGGATCAACCACAGTTATCGATATCTGATTCTATGAGATCTGATGATCTAGACCAATTGCAGAATTGGAGCTAGCGAGTTGTTTAATTCTTCTTTCGCTCCCCGCAATTCATCCTTGCTGTTGATCTGACTTGCATATCTGACAGCTCAAGCCCATGGTCAATCATATGACTGACGTCCATTATATGAGATGATAAACACCATCAATTTCTAGATCGGATGGCTGCTGAGGCTTCTCACCCTGAGCTTACACGTTTCCTTCCGAGCTTTTATCTCTGCATACTGTTTGTTCCTCCTCTTGAGCTTACGTTTTTTATTTTGAGATTTGATCTCTGCTTATTGTTCGCTCCTCGGCCCAGGGTTATGATTTTCCTGTTTGCCATCTTCGTTTTTTTTCTTTCCATCAATGACAAGCACACTCTTCCTATAAAATATGCCAACAATATCCCCCTTTGTCATTGATGGCAACCCTGAAAGGCTGCTTAGATCTCAAACTGTAGCATCTAGACCACACCTTCTTCTCCCCCTTTGAGATCAATTTCAAAGAAAACATAGAGTGACTCTGTGCTCCCCCTTATCGGATATACTAGAAGCACTCCCCCCCTAATCAGATAGACTATTTTAGATGGATAATGGGGTCATGCCCAACTTCTCGCGTAGATACGCAAACTGAGCCTTTTCAAGTGGTTTAGTGAAGATATCAACAATCTGATCTTTGAATGGAATATAATGCAAAGAAACAACAATGTTGGTCACCTGTTACCTCAAGAAGTGATACTTGATGGGTATATGTTTGGTATTGGAGTAAAATACAAGATTCTTTGACACACTAATTGCACTAGTATTATCACAATGAATTGGGATCGGTGTAGTATATTTTACCTCCAAGTCTGCAAGTGTATGAATCATCTACAATACTTGGGTACAACAAGTGGCAGCTTCAATGTATTCAGCTTCTGTAGTTGATAAGGAAATGGAACCTTGCTTCTTTCTCAACCATGCTACAAGGGAATATCCTAAGAAGAAAGCACCTCCACTCATTCTTTTCCTTTCATCCATGCAGTTAGCCCAATCAACATCTGAATAGACTGATAGTTACAAATTTTGATTCCTAGGATACCATAGGCCATAGTTCATCGTTCCTTTCAAATATTTGAATATCCTTTTGACAACTATCAAATGACTTTGTTTAGGTGTAGACTGATACCTTCCTACCATTCCAACAACATGCATTAATGTCTGGACGAGATGTTGTGATGTACAACAGGATTCCTATCATAGACCTATATGAACTCTGATCAACATCAGGTGAGTCATCATCCTTGCTTAGCTTGCATCCAGTGACCATAGGTGTGCTCACAGGTGTAGAATCTTCCATTTGAAAAATTTTCAATATTTCTCTTAGATATTTCTCCTGAGAAAGAAATATTCCTTTAGACCTCTGAGTAATTTGCAGACCAAGAAAAAATGACAGTTCCCCTATCATAGACATTTCAAATTTAGACTGCATGGTAGAAGCAAACCATTGTACCAATGAAGCATTATTACTTCCGAAGATGATGTCATCTACATATACCAACACAATGAGCAAATCATTATCCTTTGTTTTGATATATAGATTGTTGTCAATTGTTCCTCTCTTGAACCGTTTGTCTTGAAGATACTTATCCAGTCTGTAGTACTAGGCACGAGGAGCTTGTTTCAACCCATATAAGGATTTCTTCAACTTGCAGAGAAAGTCAGGGTTATCTGACAATTTGAAACCTTCTGGTTGTTCCATATAGGCTTCTTCTTCTAGATATCCATTAAAAAATGTTGACTTAACATCCATTTGATATAATTTAAAGTTATTATGACATGCATAGGAAATAAACATTCTGATGGCTTCCAATCTTGCCACTGGTGCAAAGGTTTCATCAAAATCTTGTCCTTCAATATGTGCATATCCCTTATAGACCAATCTTGCTTTGTTCATGACAAGTTGTCCTTGCTCATACAATTTATTCTTAAAGACCCATTTGGAGCCTATGACATTTTTACCTTCAGGTCTAGGAAGCATCTCCCAAGTATTTCTTTTCTCAATCTGGTCAAGTTCATCATTCATGGATTTAACCAAATGGTCATCTTCGCTGGTTGCATTAAAGTATTTAGGTTCAAGCAAAGACAGAAAGGCAATCTGAGATTGTTCTGAGACATTATTCAACTGTTTTCTTGTCTGAACTCCTTGGTTTAGATGACCAACTATTTGATGTTCAAGATGATTCTTCCTAATAACTATGGAGGGTATCTTTGTCTTGATCTCCTGGTTTGAGTCCTGTAGATTATTTGTATCTAACTCAGAGTCTTCTCCTTCTTATTCTTGGACCTGTTCATCTTCAACTTCAGTTGTGTCCTATGTAGTAGACTCAATATTGCTCACCTCTCTTACTGGGACTCCTTCATCAACCCTTAAATCAATGCAGTCAACTAATTTAGATAATATTTTATTAAAGCATCGATATCCTTTACTATTGGTAGCATATCCTAAGAAGATGCCTTCATCAGCCCTGTCATCATACTTGCCAAGGTTTTCATTATTTTTCTTTATGTAGCACTTACTCCCAAAGACTTTGAAGTGTTTGATTGAAGCAGGTCTTCCATACCACATTTCATAAGGTGTCTTGTCACTGTGTGGTATGAGGTGGGATTTGTTAAGAATATGGATTGTTGTGTGTATTGCTTCTACCCAGTAGGTTTGACCAATGTTCTTCTCATTCATCATTGACCTGGCCATTTGTTGAACTGTTCTGTTTTGCCTCTCAACTACTCCATTTTTTTGTGGAGTTCTTGGGATTGTGTATTCTCTCTTGATCCCATGTTTATCACATAATTCCTTGAAATCAATTGACATAAATTATCCTCCTCTGTCTGTTCTTACTGCCTTTAACCTGTTGCATGTTTGATTCTCAGTTAAAGCCTTAAATATTTTAAATTTCTCAAATGCTTCAGCTTTTTCTTTGAGAAAAGCAACCCAAGTGAGTTTGGAGTAATCATCAATGATTAGCATGAAGTATCATTTTTCATGTCTTGATGGTCCACATAAATGCATATGAATTAATTGGTGTGGTTTCTCTGTTGAAGTAGAGCTCTTGGATTTAAACTGTGTTCTGGTTAGCTTTCCTACTTGGCATGGTTTACGCACAGAATCTTGTGGCTTTGATATTCTTGGAAGATATTTTACTGCCTCAAGATTTTTGATCTTGATTAAGTGGTCAAAGTTTATATGTCCAAGTCTCCTATGCCATAACCAACTTTCATCATGTTTGCTTAGATGACAATCTTCTCTATCTTCTTTCTACACATATACATTATTCTCTATCCTTATGCACCACCACTTGTCTTGAGTTTATAGACTTATCTTACAATATTTGGAAGTGAACACCACTTCACATCCTCTGTCACACATTTTACTTACACTAAGAAAATTATGTTTAAGCCCATCTACAAGCAGAACATCTTGAGATTTTCCTTTACCATTACTCAAACTCACCATCCCTTTACCCTTGATTTTACCTGGTTCTTCATTTCCAAAGGTCACATTTCCTGTTTTTCTTTTACTTATAGAAATAAACTTATCCTTGTCTCCAGTCATGTGCTTGGAACATCCACTGTCTATATAGTAGGGATATTTTTGTTTTTGAGCTAAAATTACTATACCACATTTTTCACTATCTTTCTTTTTCCATGTGCTAGCATTTCTAGCTAAGGGTTTTATCCTTGGATCTGCTTTGTAATTCTTCAGATAGTAGTTTTGCAGCTTTGTGGCTGAAGTTATGATAGTTATAGCATTCAAGCTCATTGTTCAATATGTCAAATTGATTGGTGCAACTTTGTCGACTCATTGGCTGTTTATTTATTGTTCTCCTCAGTTGCATGTCTCTAAACTTAATTTGACAATTTGCAATCTTATGACCAAAATTAGAGAAGTAAAAACAGTAATCATGGAAGAAATTTTGGTACCTGAAGGATGGCCTTCTTCTTGGCATTTGTTGCTCCAAATTTTGATATTTTTGTTTTTGAGCAGGGATCATCTTGTCTTTATTGTCTCTTGGTGGCAGAGTACTCACATGGTCTGATTGTCTGCTGACTTGGAAATTGATCATCTTTATTGACTATTTGCTTTCTAGTTGTTTGCTTCTTGAACCACTTACATAGCCTAAATTAGTCTTCAACAAAAGAAAACCTCTGTTTTCTCAGAATGTCATTTAATTATGTTGAGGCTTTAATGCTTGGAATATTTTGGAGATACAATGCTTTAAACTTCTCCATCTCTTTTCTGGTTCTTACTACCTCTTCTTCCAAGGCTTCACATGTTTCCTTCTTCTCTGATAATTGTTGTTTCAGAATGTCCTCTATTTTCTTTCCCTCTTCTAATTCCCCTTTTAGTAGGGCAAAGTCTTCATAAGGTTTTTTACTGTCTTTCTCGAACTGTATCAGCAAATGTTTTTGCTTTTTCTTTTTAAGTATGAGTCTAGCAATTTCTTCTAGAGAACTGATCAGTTCTCCTTCCAAGTCAACCACAACTTCTTCACCATCAACATCACTTCTTGTGATTTTATTATCATAGTCCTCCTTGGCCATAAGAATAAAGTCATTAACATTATCTTCACAAGCATAATCACTATATGTGTCTCCTGAAGAGTCATCATTGCTTACACATAAAGTTTTCTTTTTACCAAATCTCTTGGATTTGTATTTCTCTTGGCCTTCAGTGTTCTGGTCCTTCTTCTTGTGTGGACACTTATATGAAAAGTGACCTATATTTCCACAGTTAAAACATTTGAAGGAAAACTTGCCTTGTTACTTTCTGATCCTTTCTTTAGTCTTCTCACAAATTTTTCTTCAATTTCATCAGGCTGAGAATCCTCATTCTTATCTTCTTTAAATGATGATTCTCTAGAGGTGGGTTTATATTTACCTATCCTCATTTCATAAGAAGTCAGAGTTACTAGGAGTTGGTCAATAGGAATAGCTTTTATATCATTAAGTTATTCTATAGCAGATACCTTTGGGTTGAACCTATCTGGCAGAGATCTCAAAATTTTCTGAACTAAAGAGACATCCTCAATTTTTTCACCAAGTCCTTTCATTGCATTTACTAGTTCTTCAACTCTTTGAAAGTAATTCCCAATAGTTTCATCCTCTTTCATCTTTATCTATTCAAACTGTAATCTGTAGGTCTGAAGCTTGGCATCCTTTACCTTCTCATTACCTTCATAACTTCTAATGAGTTTGTCCCACATTTCTTTGGCAGATTCTAAGTGCATAAATTTTACAAATTCTACTTCTTCAAGCCCACTCAGACTAGCATTCATAGCCTTAACATTGAAGCTGAATTCTAGCTTATCATCCTTAGAATCTAGTACAACTGGCTTTACATAACCAGTCTCTACCACATCCCAGACATCTACACCTAAATCCATTATGTAGGTTCTCATCCTAACTTTCCAGAAGGAAAAGTTTGTTCCATTGAACAGGGGGGCCTTATTGGTTAAATTTACTTCATGGCTAGTCATGTTTAAGCTCTAGGATCTA